>JAXQQM020070855.1:0-83122 GCA_034641835.2 Pinus albicaulis
CCATCTTTGTGTCACTATCTCCCTCTCTTACCCTTCTCTACCTCTTTCACTCCTCTCCCTCTCTCTCTCTCTCCATTCCTTCTCTCCTCTCTCCTTCAGTTTATCTCCATCTCTCCCTTGTGACTCCCCTTGTCTCGCCACCTCTATCAATCTATGTCTTTATTATTCCTTCTCATATACATCTAGAGTTAATATATACCATGACATATTGGGACCTACGATTGGGTTAATTGTGCCTTGTTGGCAAGGTTAAAATGGTTAATCTTCAATAGACAAAATGTAGATCAAATATTTAATCAAAAAGAGGGAACCATAACCTATATTCCAGGCTATGCCTATCAGTCGCTTGGCCTCTTCTTGTTCTCACATGAATGTAATCTTGTTTGACTGGTACAGAAGAAGGTTTTGCATTATCAACTATTTGTTTGGGAGAAATTTTAATTGTTTCAACACTGCTACATTCTTCAAGCTTATCCTTTAAACCATCTTAGTCTTTTGTACTCTCTTCAAATTTGTAGAGCTTTCCATTCCTCTCAGTCACTTATGTTTCCTTGGTCTGTTAAGGGACAAGGTTGACAACATTAGGATATTTTTGCAATAAAAAGGGGTATTTATAGGACACAGTCAGGTGGAGCAAGAGTATAAGAGCCAAATTTCTCATGAATGTGGGACACTCGAACTTAAGATTTTCTGGAGTAGTCATGAGGTGCAGTCTAGTTATTAAGACTTCATCAGATGGCCATTCTCCATACTTAAATTTTGTGACAACACTGTGGCTGAGTTTGAAACTGGAGATTGAACATACGTTTGGTTTGATTGCAATAGACATTTTCATCAATAAATGTAAAGCAATGGCTAACAAATACTATAAATTAATAAATAAATAAGACATGGCAACAAGCAACAATACTTACAAAATGGTTACATTTAGACGCAAAGAATAAGAAACTATTGTGCACAAACAGAGACCAATGAAACTATCATATTAACCCCTAGTCCCTTAAACACTAATTCCCAACCCCTAACCCATTTAACCCCCTAAATCTCTAAACCCCTAACCCATTTAACCCCTAAACCATAAACCTCTAAACCCTTAACCCTTAACCCTTAACCCATTTAACCCCCTAAACCCTAAACCTATAAACCCTTAACCCCTAACCCTTTAAACCCTTAAACCTTAATTCCCGACCCCTAACCCATCTAACCCCCTAAAAACTAACCCCAATAGCCCTTAAATTCTAACCCCCTAAAACATAACCCCATTAGCCCTTAAATTCTAACCCCTAAAATCCTTAACTGCTAAATCGCCTAACCCATTTAACCCCCTAAACCATAAACCTATAACCCCTTAACCCCTAACCCATTAAACCCTAATTCCCAACCCCTAACCCATTTAACTCCCTAAACCATAAACCTTTAGATGCATAATATTAACCCCTTAACCTCTAAATGCATACTATTCCCCTAACCCCTAACCCATTTAACAACTAACTCATTATTCCTCATTACTGAGATCACCGAGCATCATCATAGCATTGAGCACCATAAGTAAGATAACCGAGCATATTCATTGAATTGAGTATCATAACATATCACTGATTCTGTGGTAGATCTGTTTGAAACCGAGGCACTGTTTTGCTGCAACATCATATCATGGAAGTTACCCGATTCATAGCATAAATGGTTACCAAAATTCTGTAATATGTTCGAGACCTTATCCTCCAACACTAAACCTGTGATCATGATCCGAACTGTATATGTGCCCTGAAACTTTAGAGATTTCCAAACTTCTGTGGTAGAAATGAAAATTATACCCTTGTATATATAGTTGTTTTCCATAGTTATTGAGCCAACATGACAGTGTGAAGTGTTGTGTCTTGATTTGAGCCGACTTGAAGTCTAATTGAGGCTGACTTAAGGATGCAACTTTGATGACTTGTATCACTTGAAATGAGGGTTGTATTTGAAGTAGATTTCGAGGATCATTACCTTGCAAAAGATGACTTGATGGAGGATCCTTTTGACAACCTAATGTTACATGATTTAAAATCCCAAAAATTGGATCAATTTAAATTTGTAACAACTAACCTAGACGTCCACAATTGGGACCTTAATATAAATACGACCCAAGCATGAAACCCATGCTTTAATAAGTCGAATAATAATAAGTTATTTTGACAAATACATTAATAATGAAGATCTAACCTAGTTACATTCTTCAACATTATGACTCCTAGAGCCTCATCCTTTTTCATGTTGATGAAAAAATTTTATTAGTTATCCCTTTGATAAGAACCATCATTTTCGTAAAGTCCTATAACTCTTCACTCTTCAACAATTTTCCCATATATTGTGCCAAAATTCCATAATTGTGTCCATTAAAATTTATAAGATCTAGCTTGAAACTCATAATCTGACCCACTGATTTGATCCTAGATTAGTTTGTAATTAGAAACCTTGAACCAATCCACTCAACAAATCTGACTTTTTAAGAGCATCTACAACTTGCATGAGACTTTTAGGCAACATGCTACATCTCAAACCATTTTCTTTAATACCATGTTGGAGAATCGAGGGATTTTTTATATTAGAAAACTCGTATTCTAAAATAGAGGTGGTGTCTAAATTCATTTTTATCACACCTAAGAACAACTAAACATAGTTCAACATACTAAGGACTGTAAGAAACAAAATTATTTCCATACATGAAACATATAATCTATTTTTCACCATATAATAAATACACCCATAAGACCATCTTTTGTAGCACCAAGATGCAACCAACACATTCCATACTTTTCTTAAGATAAAATTGATAATAACATAAGAATGATTTGAATGCAAACTAAATGGAAATGAGTCATGGTAGAATGGATGAATTCAAAAGGTTGAGTTGGAAATTCAAAAGACAATGCAAACCCTACATAAGGAATAAACACATCAAAAGTAATATTGACCTTAGACAATGACGATAACAACTCCTCTTAACCACCAAAGCCAAACCTAATTGACATCATAATTTCTTTTATATCCTTTTCTAATGCTTCATATATATGAAATTGAAATGATTTTTTTTTTCTTTCTATTTATAAAAACTATACCTCGAGCTCCATTTAAATTTGGATAGCATGGGTTGCCTTTAAAATAGATAAATTGAATTGACATTAAGCATAACCATATTGAAACCTCATCGAACATGTTTTGGCATTAAAGAATTAAATTTGGTGATAGTGTGGGTTTTCTTTAAAATAGATAAATTGAATTGACATCAAGCATAACCATATTGAAACCTTGTCGAGAAAATGTTTTGGCAATAAAGAATTGAATTTGGTCATATAATAATATTTAGAATTGTTTCTGAATGACTAAAAGCTTGTTTTCCTTGTACACAAGGAAATAAGTTAACTAAGCAATAAAAAAAATATCTTGCAATAGTGAAAGTCCACCCCTTAATGGCCTGCAAATGAATCATTTCAAATAATTTAATTTTACTTAAATAAAATTAATGAATTAGCTCTCACTCTATTTTGATTATAGAATACAATAAAAACAATTACTAAAAAATTACCTTTTTCAAATAACTTTCCATAAAATATGGTGATACAATATTAATAAAAAATATACACTTGAAATAGCATAGTCCCTTCCATAGAGCGAGAGGCAAAGACTAAGATTTCTTTAACAAAAATCCAACACTAACATTTACCTTTTCCTGCCAGGGAGAGCAAGGGTTCCCTCCCTGCCCGCATCTACATTTTCCCTGAAGACGAAAACATGGTTCCTCATTCTTCATGCTTTGTTTCTAAGCTCTAATCTTGCTCAAGCTTTCCCGATACAGGTTGTTCAATTTTACAAACATGTTGTGATGAAGGTGCTTCTAGGTCATGAATGCATATTTTGTTCATTGTTTATGTTAGTTTCATCATATGTTTTAACATAAAAGAAAGAACCACAGAGGTTTAAAACCATAACCCTAGAATCAACTTCCTAGTGGTGCAGCTTTTGCATAAAATCTCTGTTTGGGGAACACAATTAGTCCATCTGAAAGAACTATATTTAGGATTACAAATTTTGGTTAATCCTAGGGAATGACATAAAAACCTATGGACCCATAAATGGCCAAAAAACATCATTTAGAGCCTACAAATGACCGTAGAAGTTCAAGACCCAAAAAACCATAGAAAAATTGATAAGAAGATAAAGAACCATTGAGTTAGTGGAAGATGTGGGTGGCCACCAAATATCCACCTGGATTAGAGTGCCACATAAGTTTAGGGTGGGAGATAATGTATGGTTACATTTTTATAAATAATACCTCTTAATATCCCATTGGAAGTTCCCCCCGACTCTCCATCATGATATAGGCCTTACACCAACACAAAGGTTGTGGGTGAAGATGCTTCTAAATAAAAAATTCCCTTTTCTTTGGATTTAACCTTATACTTAATGTGGAGCTACTTCAACCATATTTTCCACCTCTCATAGGCACCTCATGTTCCTACTTTGGTGCACATGTCTCACTAGGATCCATATTCAACAAAACTTTCCCCACTTGACGAAGGAACTTGACACAAAATGGACCACTTATTCATAAGGGGGGACAATTGATTGAATAGAATACTAGTGACCACCCACTTGCTACATTGATTCAACATTATTCCACGTATTGGTAGTTATATTATAATGTTTTAGGTCTCAAACTTCTGGTGCCTTTTTTGGGCATTTCCCTTGCATTTTTGGCATTTGTCATAGGCTAAAGACACATGGTATGGATTGTATTGGTCCGAAAAATTTCCTAAATGGAGTTTGCATGCAAACGTTTTAGCCCCACGAAGTTGATATATCAATTAGTATCTTTGGACCCACGTTATTTTTGGCACGCCATTTCCTAGGACTAGGGTTTTGGATTTTAGAGTTTTTGGATCTTAGGACATCTTAATTTATGTTCAAAGGTAGTTTTGACATCTTGTAATGTTTTCTTTTGATTAAGAGTAGTTGACACATCTCTCTTCATAAAGAAGCTACCTCCATTCCACTTAGTGTGTATCACTTTGCAATTTATAGTTATTTTCTATTTCATCCATTAATAGAATTTGGATTTTGTTCTACTACTCTACTCTTTGCAATATCTTTTCTATGTTTCCATTTATGTTTTATCATAATAAAATCCCCTTCAAACCTCAGGTCTATCTATAGATTTTTTTTTTAGTAGAAGCTTCTACCTTTGGATGACCATGGGTCCTAATATTTGAATATTGGAGAAAATTGTCAACTTTTTTATGGTTAAGAACATGTGCTTCCTCATAAGATGTCATAGTATCAAATTTAAAGGGGTAGAGTATGTACACCTTTGTAGAGTTTAGCGGACTCAAGTACTTTGTCCTACAAACAGTAAGATCGCAATAAAAGTTCTACAAAAAATGAGATCACAATAAGGTAAGATCACAATAAGAGTCCTACAAACATTTAAGGTCTCACTAAAGTCTTTAAAATATATTATTACTACTATATTACAAATATTAGCTCTATTTACCCTAGATTAACCTCAATAGCTATTTTTTTAATGAGAAAAAAAAATATGCTTAAAAAATATAGAGTATTGCTCTAAAATTTTTAATTATTAAAATTTTACAACTTCCTGTATTTATTTTTAATATGTTGATTGACCTCAATAACTATTTTTTTAATGAGAAAAAAAATATGCTTAAAAAATATAGAGTAATGCTCTAACATTTTTAAGTAATAAAATTTTACAACTTCTTGTATTTATTTTTAATATGACAAAACATATGTCAAAAAATTATAGCATTTGAACTTTGCGAGGTGTGTTGACCATTTGAAATTTTATGGCTTATCAATTGGAGAGAAAGCTAAGGCACGAGCACAGGGTTACTGGAGATTTGAGGGTTCAACAGTTTTGGCCATTAAAAACATTTTTGCAAAAACAAAGCTTTCAGAGATTCTGTGCAGTGATGGTTTCTGGGGACCTTTAAATAGGCAGAAAGGAGGGATTTTAGGCCGATGTAAGTGTGAATTTAGGCATTCTGCTGCTCTTCATCGTGTTCTCATCTATCTCCATTTACTGAAATTCGTACTTGTTCATCTGAGATTTTGGGGATAGTGATATTATTTTGACTGGTGTTTTGTTTTGATCTTCTATTATATTGTGGAACTTAGATTTCCATGTGAGATGTTGGAAAGTCCTTCAAGCTAGGGCTGGCATGTCAAAAACAGCAATGTCACATGACCAACTGGTAAGGTGCTTCAGATCGTGGTTGGAATTCTAGTAGCCGTTATTTTTTCTTCTGAATTTTATCCAAAAGTTGTAATATGCTTGCAGGAACTAGGGATGTATTATGTATAGCAAGAACCATAACTGAAGTTTTAGAGTGTGCTTCTAAGTTTTTTTATTATGTAATGCTTCATATGCAGGTTCTCTGCTCGACATGGAAGCTCAACATGGAAGGACGATGGCACTACTATTTTCTCTGTTGGCTGTGATAAAAAAGCTAAAATGTGGCCATTGCTGACTAGGGTCCAACCAGTGACTGTGGCTATGCATGATGCACCTATTAAGTAAATTGCATGGATTCTAGCAATGAACTTGCTTACAATTGGAAGCTGCGACAAGACACTTAAGTATGTATATGATGGTTTTTTTTTATTCAGTCTCTCTTTGCTTATTTATGTTATGAGGTTGCTTTTAAATGTTAGTGGAGTTGTGACCTTATGAATTTTAAACCCATTTGAGCACAGTGCCAAAAAATTAATATCTTTTAGGCTTTGAGTGAAATAGAAACTTCTCATCTTGCCAATTTTTTTATAAAATTATATGAAATTATTTTTATAAAATTATATGAGATAAAGGAAAAAGAAAATCGTTAGATTAACCTAGGTCCTAGATTAATTACTCAACATTCTTCGCTTACTGCCATAGCTTCGTACCTATGCAAACCTTGTTAGAAACAGAGACACCTTCCATTTAATTTGGATCAGCATTGTATTTTGAAAATCTTCATATAAATTGTGTTGTCCCTAGTGATAACTTTTAATGCTTGGATCTCCTGCTTGCAGCTGTCTATCACTCTCTCCTTTCATTCTATGCACTTATCCACAGGTACAGGACCAAAGGTTGACTGGAACATCGACAACTTGAAGTTATTTAAGACTGCATCAACCTCTCCTCCAAACTTGAAGCAAATTTTGAAAGCTTCCTCAACCTTTTCCTCTAAGGCTCTAGCCCTGTCGAGACATTTACAAGCTTCAGAAAAAATATTATTTTCTCCAAGTCACGGAGCTAAGGAATGTCTACCCCCTCATCAGGATAGTGTATTTGCCATTGAATGATGTCATCTAGCATATTTAGAATATTCTCCAATTCTTCCTTGACAAGCACCATCCTCTTTATATAATCATCAAACTTAGGAGTTTTATCTTTGATGCCCTAAATGCTCCTGTAGAATTATTTCTGAACCGTACTCAGTTCCTCTTGGATCTCAAGTGATTTTCCTTTGAACTCTTTAACTGAGTCTAGTTCACCTTGCTGCTAGAATTCTAGCTCTGTAATTCTTTGCTTAGCAGCACTGAGTTCCAATTGAGCAACATAGAACTTTCTCTTCAACATGGCAACATTATCACCTATTTCTTGGGCCATGGTAATACTGGAACCTACAGTCATCTCTGGATCAGTTGTTGTTTCATGAATGAGAACCTCCTCAGTGACAATCGCTCTCCCAACCTTATCATTTTGGAAACTCTCCTGCTGACTTTGTTCTTCTTGTATTCATAATTGAATATTTTCAATACTACTACTGGGTCAGCCATGGTCATGGGGAAAAATTGCTCCTTCTCCATTTCTTCAATCCTACATGGTTCAACTGGAGATTGAGGAGTGGGGTTTATCTTTGGAGATGATGGAATGCCAAGGTGTTCAATCCTTGGAGTTTAGCTTATTCCTTCTTCTTTTGGAGTTCCTCATCTATTTTCCTCCGAAGCTCTTCATCTCTTTTCCTTTGTGTTTCCTGCTGCTTGATTCTTTGTTCATTTTCCAAAGCTAATTGTTTCACCACGTCATCTTGTTCTGCTTTCCTTCTTGGTTCTTCTGCCTCCTTCACTGCTTGCTCTTCTTCAATCCTCCTCTTGAGTCTGTCTGCTTCTTTCTCCAATGCTTCCTTCATCTCCTTCACCTGTTCCAACACCCTCTGCAGGTTGAAAATAGGTGAAGCATGGGTTTGTTTGGACTTCTTCTAAGGTCCTTGATTTAGCTTTTCTTTAACCTCAATGGATAAATAAATCTCTTGAATATTTCCTCATTAGTATCCTTCTCACGAGTATAAGACCACATATGGTTGACAGTAACACAGTGACTAATAACCAAATCTTCAGGATCATGTTTCCTGAATCTCATCTCTCCAAAATGATATGATTCAATTTCACTGGCCTCTTTCATGGCTTGGTTGGTGTGATCAAATACATAGTATCTGATCTTGATAGGAAACTTAGACCCTATTGACCACTTTTCCCTCTTAAGAGTACTTGTCACTCGATGAGCAGATGTCTTATATAATATTTCCAATAGAACCACTATGTCTGGAGCATATAAAGGTAGTAGATGAGGAGCTCTTGATGCACCATCCCCACTACACCATTACACCATACACCATGGGGCTCACAAGAGGAGAGATGAAAAAAACAATACACCATCAATATACTTTCAAAAGAGATGAAAACAATGCACCTTCAATCTCCTCTTAGGAGAGATTAACATAGTACACCATCAATCTCCTCTGAAGAGATATGAAAATAGTACACCATCAATCTCCTCTTAGGGAGAGATGAAATTTGTACGCAATTAATCTCTTCTTAGGGAGAGATGAAATTTGTACACCATCAATATCCTCTCAAGGAGAGATGAAATTTGTACCTCATGATTGCAAGCTTTAGAACCAAATTCCCTGACCACATAGGTCTTATGGTAACCCGATGATGCTATCAAACCAATGCTCCCTCTCAAAGGGATCCTTAGCCATTCTAGGCTTCTTACATAATCTTCAACCTAGTCAAAAGAAGAAAGGTAGCCATGGTGGAT
Organism: Pinus albicaulis; assembly: GCA_034641835.2. Lineage (NCBI taxonomy): Eukaryota > Viridiplantae > Streptophyta > Pinopsida > Pinales > Pinaceae > Pinus > Pinus albicaulis. Next base: position 9,089 of record JAXQQM020070855.1, read on the forward strand.
TTCAATACTTCTTTTATTAGTAACATCTAGCTATTCATCCAGCTTTAACCAAAGCTTTGAACAAAAGAAAACATCAAAAACCTATCAATACTATTTATTTGCTCAACAACATATTATTGCAACTTTTTATTCATCAAGGAAGTAGCCATGGGCTCACAATCCATCATGCCACATTATCAACAAGTATTTTATCAGGCTCATGTAACATTTTCAATCAACTCCCTCTTACACTAAAGAGGTTCTCATCCTTTGTGAGAAATACATCATCAACACAGAGACAATTTCACAAATTTGTCTTCAGTAGATCAACTTATTCCTTCAGGACTTCACCCTCATCAAAATGAAAATGCAGCACACTTTAGCAGACATACAGAAAGAAACTGACATAGCGGCCTTACATAAGCGACAGTCATAGCCTTACATTAATACAGAAACAGTCATAGCCGTAGAGCTTATTGATCGACACATTGACCGCCAGACGAAATAGATTGAGTTCCATGGATTAAGAACTAAATCTTCTTTCTCGCTGCTCCATTCCATCCCCCTGTTGTTCTTGGTTGTCGGCCTGGTCTTTCGTCCTTTCTACTAGCTTTCTTGAGGGGCATTTTTTATCATTATTCTAGCTTGTGGTTGTCGCTGTTGTGGCCGTCATGGCCATCGCTATCGTCGTAGGGTGCTGCTGGCATTGGACTTGCTCCTGCTCTTGGGTTTCGATCTCGATATCTGGATCTGAACCTGGATCATCCGGAGCTAGATCATGCTCACGGTCATGAGGAACTAGACCAATAAAATATATATGTAGATATGTTTTTGCTGGTGGCTCCACTTAAATTACTTTAAGGGATGTTGGAAAAGGTTGTGCCGTTGGAACTATATCTTCTAAAGCTGCTACTCAGACAGGAAGATATGCTAGGTTTGAAATGCCGGTGGTGGTGAAACGGTAGCTTCTGGATATTGTGCTAGATACGCTGCTGTTCTAGGTGCCTTTTCCCATCCTATTGCTTACTATGCTACTCCCGCTACTAAGCCAACTGCTACTTCAACTGCTGCATCAGCGACAGAATCGTCGGATGCTGGTGGTGGATAAGTTGGAAGGTATGCGGGCTATGGGTATGTTTATAGGTATACTAATGCTAGGTATGAGTATGGACCAACCTGCTTCGACTGCATCACAAAAGGCAGGTTTAGGTTATCCAATACCAAGAAATGATTGCTTAGTCGCCACTTTCATGCTTGCCTACTACCACCTCGCCCAGATACCCCTAACCGCCAACAACAGAAGTCATTTACCGGGATCCTATTGCGGTAGTGCCCAGTAGTCATCAGTCAGTAAGAATAAAATCCACTTAAGTGTTCCGATGAGAATGATTGATTCCTCGGCCCCGCAAAGCAAATTGATTAATCAATAAGGGCGAATTAGGCGGTTTGGTGAATTCAGTTCCAAGCGACCTATTTTCCTGCTCCGATCCAGGTAGCCCAGCCCGAGTAGCCAAGCCAAGCCGAGTATCCCAGCCCAGCAGCCCATGATCCCATGATCCCAACCCAGCTATGATTGGCAAAGAATCCTGGGATTGACAACAGGCATTGAATAGTAGTATCTACACCTGTATCGACTACCAACATTGAGTACCGGCATCGACTCTTGGCATACATCAACTAGCGGCAAAGAATCTTGGATCAGTGCATCAAACCTGTATCGAGTAACGGATCGACTCTTGGCATTAAATGTTGTATGATAACTGGGCACATGGGATTGAAAACTGGTCACTTTAAACCTCCTAGTCACGGAGTATAGGTCACGGAGAACTGGGCACAGAGAGTATGGTTTATGTACTACAGGGCATGGAGAACTCAACATGGCACGAAGACACCTCCTGTTCACGTCTAACTGAGCATGTGGTATGGACAACAGTTCACGTCGAATAGTTTACTTATTCTAGGTCATATATCATGGACCTTCTATCACTGACTGGCATCGACTCTTGTCTCGACTATTGGTTAGCCCTATGGAATGACCTTATGGCGACCACTGGTTATTAGCTAACCCTATGGAATGACCTTGGTAATGACTACCATCTATCATCGGAAATGACTAATCCTGGCAATGAGTGGAAATTGTGAACATTGGGCATCGTATTTCCTCAGGTCTATTGAGAACGGACATTTCCTTCCTCTCTTGGGTACGAAGTAATGATGGGGACCTACCTTCTTTCGGGTATGCAATGAAGGTGACTAGGGTATGCAATATGGGGGGCTGATTCTCTCAGAAATAAACTTTTGGAAATGACCTTCCGACAATGACTAGCTATTGGCTGGCCTTCTTACAATGACCTTATGGCAATGATAAATATCGACGGCTGACTAGCTAGCAAGGACAAGTGAAGCGTAGATATGTGAGTATTGGCCATATGAAGGCAAGGATCTGCTAAACGTTGTATATTTTGGTAGTAGTGCTTAGAGTAAGGTTGTCTATGCAATAACAACCACTAGTATGTAGGCGTTTTATTTTTTCTGCACCTACCTGGATCTATTCAATCACCACCTGGAAATCCTAGGTATTAGTTATGTGCCTCCTTAGTCCTCAATGAGCAAGACACTTTACTTACAATGGACAAGTCTCACGTAGATATGCTACGACTTTATGGTATGGAAATATCCTCAATGTGACTGGATAATATGATACACTATACTGGCTATTGGTGGCTTACCAGCTTGCAATGACCTCCTAGCAATGAGCTATGCGGGGCTTTGCTGGTGCCGTAGCTTGCTTTCCCTCCCCTGTTGGTTGGATGTGACGATGCTCTTGGCCGGTGGTAAAGGCTGTGAATCTTTGGTTGGTGGAACCACCTCTACCTCTACCGTAGAATGTGTGCTATCAAATAAATAACTCACTATCAATCCCTGCCACCTCATTCAGGGGGTTCACTAGAGCCCGCCGGGATGCGAGTAAAGAAAACCATTGCCTTGTCCTTCAACTTGAATCAGTAGGGCCTTCCTTCAACTTGATACCACCTTTCTTCTTTTTGACCACCTCTCCCTAATAGATCGACCCTGCTATAAAAATAACGGGGTTAGAGAAAATTGAACACCTTGCTTCCTCCCGGTTAGGCCCCTACCCCATTTGATAGCGTTAGGCTAGGTTTACAGAGGTTGCGCATGCACGCTCGACTAAAAGGCCCATAGGGATTTATCACTCACCTTCCCCAAAGAAGTGAGGCCCGGAGGGACTCGACTGAGGTTACGAGGTAGAGGGACTCGACCGAGGTTACGAGGTTGAGGAGAGGCAAATTTACCTGGTTTACAAGCTTCTCACTTAACTAGAAAGAAGCCCTATACCACTACACCACCTTTCATTAGGGAATTTACCTCGGGGATTGGGGTGGGTGGGTAAATAGTAGTTGAGCCTGCTTGCGCATAGAGGTACATATCCGTGCATTTTTTGTGTCTCTGTCTGTAGAGGAAAAGTATGATCTTGGATACGAATAAGATCAAAAATGCCATCATTGAGGCAGAAAATGCAATAGCTTCGGTTATTTGTGAGTCCATTGGGTTATTCCATTCCACCATTGCAATAGCTTCGGGTGGTTTCACTTCTCTTTGCATGAGTACTCTCTATACCTTCGACCTCGGGATCCTTCCGCTCATTCAAAGACGGACTATCCTTCACATATGGATCTTCCTTTCATGATAATAAGACTCTTGATCATAGGCGGCATTAGCCACCATGGTAGAATAGGCATGAGTAACCACCTATTAGAATGGATGGAAACCCACCTAGGAGAACGACCACCACATGGGAAGAAAGAACTACCCACCTATGGGTGAACAATGGGTTCTCCATCTCGAGCTGCCTCTATATATGTAAGTAAATAGTGAAACTATACCTACTGCTTACTGTCCATGGCTAATAACTAGTAGAGCTTCTAGCTACTAACTAACTAAGGGGCATAAACCGTCTCAGAACCCTTAATAGATAGTTAAGGATGGTCTAGTGATAGAATTGCTGTAGGGCCGGTGATCCAGGGCCATTGATTGCTGTTTTTCCAGTGCTAGAGGTCAAAATGTTCCATTGATAGAGTAAGTTCAGTAGTTTGTATGTCAAGTAGTAGATTGGTGTAAGGCTTGCCTGCAGAGTGTCGGGTTGGTGTGCATTCCAGTAAGTCTGCTTGATGTGGGGTTTTAATGTGTAGGTGAGAGTGTCTAAGGTTGGCATGGTGAGGTAGGTTCTTTCTCTAGAAACGGGTGTTTCAAATAAGGCAAGTACCTACACATAACACGATAATAATGTACAACTGCAGCTCTCTCCACTGCTTCTGGCTTTGAATCACCTGGCTTTGGATGCCACCTTTGCTACCGGAACAGCATGCAATTCAACTGGATACTAGAGCATTTATCCATTTGTAAGTCACACTATTGGATTGTATTGCAACACTGATCTCACCTCATAGTACCTGAAGGTACAACCCGCATAAAGGTGGTATTCCAGGTTTATGGAGTCGAGGCATATAGGATTCTCCGGAATCTATGTCGTATTCTCGACCGACCCGAAAGCTAACCATTATACTCTATAGACCAAATAGCCGATAAAGTGCCCACTACATGGATTGGGCAACAAAGGATGGATCAACCGAATAGAAAAGGAACTTGGTCGGCTAATAGCACACAACCTCGTTTCAAACAACAGGTGAAAAAAACTATACAACAGTCAAAAGCTAACGTCTACATTTTGACTAGGAACTCACAGCATTCCACCAACCTTTAGGAACAAACAAACAGATGGAACTAAGCCACTCATAGTCTATTCACTTGAACTAAACCCCTTCTCCCTGTCTCTGAGCTATTTGCCTCACATATTGGGATGAAGCAAAGGAAGGAGCATCCTAACCATTATCGAGCCTCACCTAGATTGAGTACCAGAGCCCGTAGTTGAACCACTAGGAACAAAGTAAGTAGCTTAGCCTATTTTAGAGCCATTACCTCGCCCCGCATCTATCTTAGTTCGAAATCCAATTCGAGATCGAGCAGCAATTTAACCTGCCAACTGGCGCGGATTCATTTATAGATCTAGTGTAAGTTCCAGTCCCTATAGCAGTTTAAGGACCATGGGAAGAAGCAAGGGAAGCCTCTTTAAGTAATAATAAGTCTATGGAAGAAGCAATGGTTAGACACCTGATTGAAGTTCAAGCAGCAGTTCGAGATGTAATAGTGAAAGCTCCGATTATAGCCTGTAGCATCCTTTCTTGTTCGAGTGTCAATTTGATATCCTTCCGTGTCTCACTTATATATAGCTCTCCATGCCTTTTGACAAGGGAATGACGATAGTAGCTAAAGATCACCGTACACAGTATCATGAGGAATTGGACGGAAGCGAACGTTGAAAGATATAGTGAATAGTGGGGGCCTCTCTATGAAAGTGCATCATGATCGAGAATAAGATCCGTTCAGTGCAGATCCTCATGTGGATTCAGCTGACTAAGTAGCAGTCTCGGTCCTTTTAGTCAAAGATTCATATTCATAGCCTTTTTCTGTTGAATTAGCGCCAAGTCTATATAGTGACCCAACATCTCTGCCATATAGGCGGCTATAAAATAACCACCAGATGCAAAGGCATATAAAGCAGGGGTACCATCACCAGTATAAGAGAGAAGCATCGGTAGCAATGGTTTCAGCTGTAGAGTAAATAGCTGCAAAGGCACCATAAACCGTCGGAGGAGAGGCGGGGGCAGAGGCGGTTAGATAGCCTATTTCTCCACCAATAGCTCTTATACCTTGGCCAGCATAGGCAAAGGTGGGCACCACAATAGATCGAGATCTAGATTCAATTGCATATCTGTATCCAGTTCCCGATCCAATTCCAATTGTAGTTCTAGAAGCAGATGGATATCAAGCTCGTTCCCCATATCCTGTAGGGAGCCCCCAGCTTCCCTTCGCTCGGGTCCATATCCTAGAGTAGAACCTCCAGTTGCATATCCAATTCTAGACAGAGATCGAGTATAGCCAGCGTCTTTAGGTAATAATAAGTCTATGCCTGCGACACTCCTTTCATTTTGAGAGCCAGCCAGAAAGTGGGCAGAGTTTGCCTGGTTAAAGGAGCAGGTTTATAACCATATTGAATAGATTAATTAATTAATAAGGGTAGATTCCTCTGTGACCGCTACCTCCATCTCTTCTGCTATTGTTGGTTAAACAACTGATGTCACAAGCTATGTTCCCACCTTTTCTTCTGATAATGGTGATGAACTTGGATCTTCTCAATCTGCACTTGAATAATTGACTCCAACAGGCTCTGTATCTCCATCTATATGGTGAGCCCCTATGACAATGCCTTCGCTCACTTTGCCGGGTCAATGGGTTATACTGCTAGGTCAATAAGTGGGACCGAATCTACATCCAAGTATTCATAATCGTTCAAGACTGGTTATCCAAAATTTTTCTTTATAACTTAAATAGGCGGCTCTGTTGGTCTCTATCTTTACCTAATTAGGTAACCTAGCGAAGAGATGTTGCGGGCTTCACTAGTGAAACCTCTGTTTCCCAGCCAGAGGAAATATAGGTCGCAGTTAGAGAGGTGGGATATGATCCAATTTAAGATCCAACAGTTTATCTTTTTGAATAATAACCCAGGAGCACATCCCATTCCAGTTCCCTTCGCCCTGTTCCCAATCCATTACCAGAGAAAGAAACAGTTCTAAAGCCAGTTATAGATCTAGTAGAAGATCTAGTCCCGGAGCCCGCTCGAGAGGCGGTTGATCCCATTAACCCAGATTCAGCTCCATATCCATATGCAATTGTACTTGCTGATTATTCCTATCAATCGTCAGAGCCATCAAGCAACTTTACACATCTCACACAAAACGCGCACAGATCTAAACCACGACACATTCCCGGCTCTCTTCGGTTGCTTGATTGACCTAGTTTTTTCTGGTTCATAGGTATTTTTTACCGACATAGGTATATTTTCACCACCCAATTGCATAAAAACGAGCCGAACAACTGCCCATCTAGACTTTACCACCCGGTGAACTGAATCAAACCTACCAACCCCAAGCAAGCGAACAACCTGAAGCTAGCGAATAGATCATGAACAGCTTATTTCGATCCACATTATGAGTGATCTTGTCACTTCATTTCGTAGGAATGATAATGAAGCGTATCATTATATACGTAATTACGCTTTATGAGTCCCTACCGGGCCTTTGGTCGAGACGGGCTTAACGCCCTCCTAACGTCAGGTGAGCCATCCTTCCTGCTCCAATGGCCAAACTTCATTATATTAATACATGTTCATCTAATATCTATATTTGGCTTCTTATTGAAAGAATGTGATGAATGTCTGATGCCTTGAATGTTTTTGAGTTTCTTTTGTGATTTGAATTATATGCACTAACAATGGTTGGAAAGCAGGAGGTTCATGATAGCAATGGTTAAGGTTGTGGAACTAACCCTATGTCCAGGCATAAAAGGAGGGTGAAACCTTGAAAGACTGTCGTATTCAATACCCCAAGGCACATATCAATCAAGGGACAACAATGAGCAATTTAGGGGATCTTGTCCTTTTCATTTTAGAAAGATACTATCCAGTTTCTAGCGCTAGGAGAGAGTATTTAGACTCATGTAGCAGCTCAATCTCTTGAAATATCTGATGTATTCTAAAGCACTGTTACATATGAACTTATGAGAAGAGGAATAAAGATTAGAGAATTTAGTAGCAAGCTGGAAGGTCGGTAATTTTCCTACTTCTTAAGATGTTCATACATCCTATGATGCTCCTAGAAGTGCAGTTCTGGCATTTGGATCTATTCCTAATAAACTTATTATTAATTAAAGACAGTGTTCCTACATTAGTATGCATTCTGTTTCGCTCTTTTTCTGTGCCATCCCACAGTCTTGAACAATTCTTAAGAAGAGCATTTCCATATGATGCCGGCAGCAGCAAGATGTTAGTTACTTTATATGTTGGGTGGTAAACTGTCTAACTAGCACCATCAACTTGATTTGGAACTAGATCTGCCACAACTTATTTACCTAATAGATAAATAGATCTCGAATTGTAGGATATTAGATTAGCACTATGCCTGGACCTTTCTATGTTCCTACCTTTCCCGTTGCTCCGGTCTCTGGTGCTATGGGATGGGATGGCAGCTGGTGAGACTCGATAAAACGCAACTACTGGTGCCTTCACTGTTACTCGGACAAATGCAACTGCGTCGAACGGATCGAACTGAAACTCGGTCTCTATATCAATTTGGAACTGAAATGTCTGGTCTTACCTATTGTACCTTGGGGCTGGCAGTCATCAGTGGACGGTTCCCTCGCACTCGACAGTGGGTTGTCATCAGTGACTCCTAATCGATTTATTATGCAAGTGTTCGACATCAGCACATCTATTCACATTGGTTAGAATGTACTAAGTCACTTGGTACCCATTATCATTATTGGTGGGTCACCTCGTGTCTGGCAATGGTATCCATCAATGACCGGTGACTAGACGGTTTCTCCCATGTTCGACTTAAACTCATGTATAAACATGGTGTATATTCGTACACATTTCAGGTTTGGTTTGAAGACCGTGGGCTATGGCCGCCTCTCGCTGCTATTGCTTGAGTTTATTCTACAGTACCATTCTCCTATTTTGCATTGGTTTATGGAGGACCTGTTTTATTTTGTCACAGTAGGGAAAGTTGCTCTCTTTCCCACTTAGAAAGATAGGAAAGACTAAGCACTGGGTATCAGGGGGCTCTCTAGGCTAAAAAGAATCCCCCCCTCATCACTGCCTCAGCTCGGTTCGGGAAATCATTCCCTCACTTCCGCTTCTTTCCCTACCTGTGATCATGAATAATAAGAGCTGATAAGAGACCGTAGGCAACCCTATCTCTTACTCTTACCCGATAGTGAGGACCCTTCTCCGAGCTCCCCCAAAGGGAGGGATTCGGGGTGTGACAGGATTATATGTGCCTCTCACCTAATGATATGATAGGTTGGGATTCGGGGTGTGGCAGGATGATCTTATCCGATCTCCCCCGATGATAGGTAATATTTCGAGTCCCCTCATCTATAATAGTTTGAGCTCCTTCCCCGGCACGAGAAAGTGCTACATGCTCCTTCCCCCCTCATCAAGTTAGGAAGCAAAGGCACCTATGGTTTTCTCCTCATTTGGGCTGCTCCCTTATTAAGGTAAGTAGATAAGGTATGGATGTACACCTATGGTCTTGTGCCCACTTATTGAAATGATAGACATCAGGAACAACCCGCAGTCCAAAGGTCAGGATTCGAGTTGTGAGGCAAGATTCAAATTCTGAAGCAAGATCCGGGTTATGAGGCCGGGATAGGGTCGATATAAGGTCGGGATCGAGGTTATGAGGTCAAGATTCGGTGTGTTCCTGCTTCCATAATGTATGACTTCCTACTCTAGGTGGTGGCCGATAGGCCTTTCCCCTTTGTAACTGCTTCAGAACTTTCCTACCCCATTAGCGGGGATTAGGTCGGGAATTAGGTAGCGGGAATTAGGATCTCTTCCCCACCTTATCCCCACCCCAAAAAAGAAGAAGAATTAGGAAGCCAATCTTAGCCTCAAGGTCTGGATTCAGTGTGTTGTTAAAAGAGCGTAAGGAATAGGTCTGGGTTGTGGCCCGGCAGGTCTGGATTCGGACTCTCCTCTCTCCCACCCGAAAGGGACTGTTTGTGCTAGAGGAGATAGTTATTAATCAAATAGATTCTCCGTAATCTCCGTTCTTTTCTGAAGATCTGGATTCGGGCTCCCCTCTCCCTCATAAAGAAATATAGGAGACACTCGCACCTGTGAACACTTGTTTAACTCAATGATAGACATAAGGAACAACTTATTTTCATGGGGTTGGTTATCACTTGTTCATGCAGAATAGGGGATTTTATTTCCCCACCCTTTATACTGATATGATTGCTTCTGAACTACACCAATTCAATGGCATAAATTCAGGTTCTTTTCCCGCCTATGTCCCTCCAATAACTGCTCCTTAACTACCTCATTTAGATAGCCCCTCAATCAAGATTGTTCTTTGCTAAGTGAGGAAAAGTGGCGAAACCGTAGCATCGTATACAACCGAGTAAAAACACGGATCAAAGGGTGAGGATTTTGTTTGGTGAGGAGATAAACCCGATTGCCTATACGTTTAAGTGCCTCTGGCCACGTGGGAATGGTAGTTTACATCGGGGGTAGACGTTGCACACCCCAATATAGCTCTCTGAGCCTTTCTGTCCAGTGACCCCGGAGATAGGAAAGGGCGTCATTCCTGGGAGGTCCCGATTCTTCACAAATGAAACCCTATACCTCTAAGTCTCTGTAGGGAGATGGATATACCTTGATGGAACCTACGAGCTCTACCTGGAAAGTCGTCCCCTGAGCTTGAAGGGTAGGGCATCCCTAGAGGGCAGGGAGAATGGACACCAACAATGATAGCGAATGAGTTATTAGCTCTAGGGGAGGCCTTACTTTATCGCTCTTTAATAGACTATGTATTCTGAGGTATAATATATATAGCCTTAGAATCCCTTTACAGAGCCCCATAAGAGAGCCTATCTATAGTAGGGCGTAGATAATGGAGGGCCCCTAACTACCCCCCCTGGGCCCAGAGATATAGATAGGGGCCCTACCTAGATAGCCCATACAATTTAAATACACAGTGGTGGAAAGGGCAGTTGCTTACAAATCGGCTATAGGGGATCTTAGTTCACTTGTGCAAATAGCTGTATTGAATAGACCCATTCCCCCAACCCCTTCTCTACGCTCTTACAACATATTATTGCATAATGAACTATAGTCATCAAACCCAATCTCCCAATTTATCTGGGAAACTAGAGACAATGCAGAAATTGATTCAGAATGACAAAATCCCCCCTCTCACTTGTCAAGAGGGAGAATGAAATTCTTTTGTTTGAAGAATGAAATCCCAGATAGGCATTTCTCTTCATATTAGGTACGAACCCGAGCCAACCAATAGGCGAAGGAACCTCTTCACCCACTTGATCTTGCGTATACTGGTACATAGCTAAAAGAATCTAAAATGTGTAGCCAGAAATGCAATAGATTCAATATTTTTAGCTAAGGCTAGGTAGCTACATCCATAAGAGAAAAGGTAGTTATGCACCGGGCCCCACCTATCCTCCCAGTTGGACTAAGTAAGGAGTATGTCCCTTCCAATGATTATGTTTTATTAATTAATTCATTTCATGGCTGCTCACTAGTACTTCTAATTATCAGTGTTCATTTTCTGTTTTGTTCAACTTCCCATCGGTCAAAAAGAAAGGAGCAGGTTAGGACAGATATGAAAAAGGTAGGTTCTGAAGCCGGTAAGGGAGGTAAGTATTGGCTTGCCCTCCTGGGTAACATAGTATTCGCCTTCCTTCCCATCTAATAAATCGTGAGGTGGAAAATGAACCATTTTTTAGAGTAAGTACCGCATCGTAAATAAAGCAAGGAGTCATTTCATTGCTTACATTGGTCGAAAAATAGGATGCGTAAGCATGACTCGACCACCTACCAACGCGAGAGGACCGGTAGGGGCTCAACCGAGGTTACGAGGGAGAGGATTTTGACATTTATTGGAAAATTGATTTGGATCTTGATTGGCAGGGTTTGGATTTCCCCCAGTATTAGCAGATGGATTGGGTTGATGACTCCCAGCTATAGAGTTATAGTTATTCATTTGATTATTCCTTGTATTTATGTATGTATGCCTACTTTGATTTATGCGCAATCGAACCTTCTCTTTACCTATGCAATTAGCCAACCGAAATAAATATCACTAATAAAGATCCTCCCCCGATGCGGGGAAGTGGGGGGCCTCCTTCCTTTAACTTTACGAAAGCTTACCTCAGACGTAGGTTCCTAAATATATATGGTAACTGGGCTGGGGAGATAGTCATATCATGTAACTGGATTTTACCTTTTTGATCGGGACTAAAACTTTCCAGTGATTTCAATAACCATCCAATCTCACTTATTTTCCATTAAGCAAGCAAGCAAGCCCCACCATACCAACCCCAAAAGACCGCCTAATGCCGAGCGGTATTCCTATAGAGAAGAGACAAATAAGACATAAGTAGGCTTATTCAGTCGTTAGGAGATACATATTCACGGGGAGCTAACCAACCCGTCTATTAGCAGCAGCAAGAGCAGCAGCAGCCGGAGAGAACCTATCCATAGCAGCAGAGGAGGTGCTCCCATTCGTCACATTACCATACCAACCATCTTCGTCGCATTACCGTTCGTCTGAGAACAGTCAATAAGAAATATCCTTCTGTACCAACCTAACCATCGTTCTAACCTGCTAGTCATAAGGAAGGCAACTGAGAACATATTTGGTGGGATGATTTATGGGGGGTAGTATTGTATATTTTGAATGTCAATGAATATGTGTTAGTGCTTGTGTCTGGGTGAGTGTGTGAGTGTATGTGTGTTAGTGAAGGTACAAATTGATAAGGAGCTCGCACCAGATAACATATTTAAGAAACACAATGGAATTAGCAGCTGTCACCAACTACAGGTACGAGGAGCCTATTTAGCCGGTCAAGAACTACTTGTTTGTACGGGGGGATATTTAGCAGCCGGCAACAGAAAAATCGTAAAGGTGTAGGGTTATCCCGGCTACTCGTACTTAGTGTGGTTCAAGCTCTAGCTCTAGTTAAACCCGGCAACTGTCCTTCCTGATCTAAGGAAGCATGTGTTTAGGAGCTCTAGGTGTTTGGCTATTTGCATAAGTAGAACCAATGAATGGTACTTGCTCTTAAGGAGCCGGCCCCTATACCTATATAGTCTATTTCCTAAGGAGTTGTAACCTATACTTGCAAGATTATAAAGGAGCCGTCCACCAAGTAAGGGAGAAAGGGGCAAAGCGCCCCTCTATCAATAGTAACTTAGGCCACGATTTATGAAAGAAACTGCACGTGAAGGTGCTTTGGGGTAAGATCAATACCAGAGCTTCCAAATGAAAAGGCTTATTGACTATCGTACGTAGGATGACCATTGATAGGTCATTATCTATTGTATATAGCAATTTTATAATCATGTGAATGGAGCACTGGGCGAAGGTTAAATAATTATAATGCAGCAACTTTCTAGATGGACCCTTATGGAGCGCACCTTTATGGAGATATAAATTGAAACCGAGTTTAAGCAGCGAATCCACCAGTTGAAGAGTCCCCGGTAACATATCTATATGGAGATCCGGTTGAAGTTGACCCATAACCCATTGAAGTTGACTCATCAGCGAGGGCAGAGGGATTTTCACCGAAGCTCCCAGCAGCACACGTTGACCCATAAGCGATTTACCCGGTCCCATTTCCGGTCCCAGATAGAGATTGAAACCCAGCACCTGTGAATGTGCCAGTCTTAGCATAGGATGGTAAAAAAGTGGGAAAAAAGTGCCCACCATATCATTTATAAACGCGACACTCCAGATGGACCCATGCAACACCCTGGGGCCATCAAGAATGTAACACCGAGGGTAGACAAAGACTGTAGGTAATAAGCTGGTAGCCTAGGTCGGTCTGCATTATGGCACGAATGAGCTTAGAAAGGAGTGCGATAAGGGGAGAGTAGTGGATGTGAAGCACTTTTCAAGACTCAGTTGCTAGGTAGAGAACATGTGCTCCCATCCCATAGCTCCCATAGTAAATGAATTTTATAGCATGTTGGTTAATGTGTTATCCAGGTAGGGTTCTGTTCACCTGGGTGGTAAACTGGCTCTACTGAGGTTGACTATGGAGCTATATCTTCATCGATTGGCTTTGGATCAAGTGCATATGGAACCATGGTGCAAAGGGAAGGAATCTGGTACTGTCACAGGCAAGGATGCTTACTTTTCAATTGGTGCTGCTACTCTAGGTAAAGGTAAACTCGATCCTTATTTAGATCTGCTTCAACGTCAAAAGATGGAACTGTTTCTTTTACTCGGTAAAGCAAATATGATTCTGTCAGAACGGGATCTCTAATTAATGGATCTATATATGCATCTGTATCTGGATATGCACCTAGATATGGAATAGGAAGTCCTTATGGATCCACATCTGCTGCTGGGTCTTACTCTAGCACTAGGGACTCTACTACTTAATAATATGCTACTTTGTCCACTCGGTTACCTGGTTATTCAATGGGATATGGAACTACTAGCTTTGGATCTGGGGATGAACCTTAAACTCGATATCAATCTTAAGGAATAAATACTGGTCTCGGGTCAAGATCACCATCTCAGTCAACTGAATATGGAACCTCACTTAGAAGGGAAACCAGCCCTGCTAACAATGCTTTCACTCGGTCAAATACAAAAGCTGGTGGATCCGCTACTGCTTCTAGTGTTGGATCGACTTCTGGATATACTGGCTCTACTTCTGCCACTAGTGGGCCAGGAAATGCTACTACTGGTTATTAAACAGATTCAATCCATGCTACTAGCTTTCGATCTCTATTTTTCACTGATGTTAGTTAATACAGATTAAACGCATAGATCGTCCATTAATAGAATTTTCTAGACTATATAAATACCGGTTTTTTAGTCATTTGGATCTGGGTAGTAAGATAAGATTGGTTGGGGTAGTCTCTCCATTGATTCCCCTTGATTGAGCATTCCCCTTGATTGAGTAGAGAATCTTTCCTTCATATCATTTCATTCTTCCATCACACACCACACATTGTCACTACTGCAACCACATCTCTTTACTAGCAGATCATCTACTATTATATAAGTGAATATGAAATCCATGTGGTAATTTCATGTTCCGGTGATCCAAAGTGAGGAGTTGAGTGAGTGAGTGAGAGAGGGAGAGATCAGAGGTACCTTTGAGCCACTATCTGAGCTTCTTTTCCTTCTATTGGTATGAGAGTTTCAATAGCAGTTAGTTGGGCAACCAGTAGTTAGAAAGCAGGTTACCCACTAGTAGTCACCAACCCTTGAGTACCAGGTTCAGGAGCTCAGCCAAGTGAAGGAGTTAAGTCAGGTTCAAGCCTTGATTCTTAAATCTTCAAGCTTCCTTGCACTCGGAAGCGCAAGACCTCCAGACCTTCCTTCCTTCTAAAAGTAAGTATGTCTAAGCCTTAGCCTTCCTTGTCCACCCACAAACATAAAGCAAAGAGTGATTCAAGCAAAGAGTGATTCGTTGCTTTCAGGTCTGGATAAAAAGAAAGGTGTGTGTATCGAGGTCCTAACTCAAAGTCTGTCTGTAAAAGAAGCAACTCACCACTTCCATGCCTCGACCACGTTCGGAAAGTAGTAAAAGTAATAAAAGAAGGTTCTAAAGACTAATCCCCGTCTGTAATATATTCAACTAAAGGTTCGGTGCGTAGCGAATCTATCCCTGGCTCGCTCGGTGGGTTCTAAATAAGAAGTGTCTAAATAAGATATGGCATAATAGGGTGCTTCCTAAAGGTCCGGAGAAAAATTCTATTCTCTAAAGCCCGACCGAAATGACATATCTAAATAAAAAAGGTGTTATGTCTAAATGATGTATATAAGGCCCACCCAATATAAACAGTTGAGGGTCGAAGATAAGATTCCTTCCCATTTGAAATAGGGACCCGGTTGGGGGGCAAGCACCCGTTGGGTTGGGCCATCAATTCCAAAACCTTCTTAGATGCATTTGTTTATAAAGCAAACCCTCGTGTGGAGGGGGTCCGAGTACGATTCATCCATCGGGGCCGAAACTTCTTTTTTTTTGTTGAGTAAGTCCAGTGTCGGGCGTAACCAAATTGTCTCCTATAGTTCCAGTCTCTATCTCATACGAAATAATGAAATTTGCAATAGTAAGGGCGAAGATGCTTGTCCGCATCAGGCAAGGGCGTACGTGTTTCATAAAGCATAAAGAGGTATCAAGGGCATTCATGATCTAGTTGTCCCCATGTGATCCAGTAAGTGTTATCCGGGACAAGAGGTATCAAAGACATAAAGAAAGAAGTTTAAGGTTACGAATGGCTGTTCCTTTCCTTTCCCCTGGCGACTGTATGTTCAAGGGTGTCTGTTCCTTCCTTCCTGTAGGGTGAATTACGAATTCCTTCCTATTCTTCATACTATGTTTTCAAGAGCGTATGGTCATGCATTCCAAATATGAATATGGCTATTTCATGGGCATATATCGTTAATGAATTCAGGTCACGGACTAAAGCTAGTCCACCTCAATCTTCATGTACACATTATATCGGGTTCGAAAAGTAAGGTCCGGGACTACTCTACTCTTCATCTGCCAATAGCTTTTGACGTTTCAATAAGGCATTCAGGTCCTGAACTAATGTGGATCAGCCTTTATTTTGTTCTCTTCTTCATGTGCATAAGAAATTAAGGTCGTCCACAATGGCCTGCCTTCCTCTCCCTAGCTTAATGAAGGCATTGAGGTTGTGAACTGATGTGGATCTGCCTGGTTGCCTCTCACATCTTCATGGGCCTGAGGGGTGAAGGTCATCCACACCTGGATGATCTGCGCCTACCAAACTTCATGGACATAAGTTCCAAAGGTCATCCACAACTGGTTGATCTGCCTCTAGCTTCCTGGGCAATAGGGTATGAAGGCCAGCAACATTAGGCAAGGGGGAAGGAAAAAGAAAGACATATGGGAAATTTACTTACTTTAGATGGGGGGGGCCTGCTTCGCTCCGTTAATAAAGTTATATACGGCAATAAAGGCAAGCAATAAAGATGAAACTGCCCATATAACAGAGAGCCTTTTTTTATTCACCCACTCCTAATTACGAAGCTTATGCCGAGCTCAATCCATATTCATCAAACATCATTGATTAGGGAAACTAAGCTATCCCATATATGCCTTTTATCCCTATATAACTAGTACACCTAATATACAAGAAAATAAGGTATGTAATTTCAACATCGATTCTTAGGGAAACTATGGAGCTTACGGAACTAACCAGTATTCAAGCTATGTTCTAACTATGCTTTTTCTTCCTATGAATGGTCGTAATATGGTGGGTCTAGGAACGTAATGTATAGGTAATTCTTATGATATGAGATTGATTAGGTAAATACGTATCACATTTGACACCATTTAAGCTGAATCACTGTATCGATATGAGCTTACAAGGAGTATTGATCTTCCCTATTCAATGATCAAAGGTAATCAAGCTTTCATCAGTTACAAGTGTTTGCTTAACTATGACCTTTATCAATATCGAACCAATAGTGTAGTACTTATAGTTTAAACCATTCACATTATTAGATATGTAACTAGTGTAATCACTCATAATTTTCGTAATTAGTATGTCTAAATTATACCCTTTGACTCGAATCTAAGCTGTAATCAGGCTTAAGTAGTAATACCATGTGATCTTATATGAATAGTGAGACTTCATTATGGTTAAGCTATGATAACAAGAGCTATACCTTCTATAAGCTGTTACATAATTAAACAAGAGCTTATAACACCAAGGATGAGCTAAGTTAGATCAATGCTTATAACACATAGGATAAGCTGTAATACTATGATAGCTATCACATATCATTACATGGTCACAACTCACACCTTGAAGCATGTTCAAATAAAGTAACAAGCTCTATTAGTACAGGTTCCCGTCATTTCACTAGTTTACCTTATTAGTAGGATTAGCATTGATATCGTGTTAGTCTCCGTATTCAACTAAGCTTGAGCTATGGTTAATCAGGTAGATTAAAAATAGTACCCTTCTATACTAGTCTTAATTCCATTGATCTGTATCTCCTGTATAAACATAAGAAAACATGTTACATAGAGTAAGCACCGTAATCATGCTTTATCACAGTATAAGCAACTTTTCCTCGCTTCGTTTGTCCACGATGCTCCCATCTGTACAGCCGACCCACTAATAAAGCCACATCAAATTTGTCTTTGTATCCGGAGAAATGCTTCGTCATTGTTTTTGGTCCTTGTATCGGTGCACCCCAATCCACTTAGTCACCTTAAAATAAATAGGCTTAACTACTAAGCATGTGTAGGAATCGGGGATCCGAGAAGAGTTTATTTATTGGGCTTTTTCGGCTTTGATTTGGTTTCGATGCAGGGCTTCTATTTTTGAGGTTTTGACTTTCCCCGGGGGATGGGAACCGACAGAAAATGCCCTCGCCAGAATTAGGCGATCCAAAGCATTCACCTCCGAAAAGGCCAACTACTATGATGTCACCCATCAATTTATCCACACTCATCACTCATTATGGAACGAAAGAGATTTGGTCCTATCTTAGCTGATGAGAAAAGTGGACCTGTCACTGAATTAGTGAACGAATAATTGATCGCTACAAATAAATGGTACTAAGTTTCTATCTTTGAGTCCTACTTCAAGGATCCTGTGTGGGTTGCAGTCCCTGCCTCCACTAACCAACTTCCATGGTAAGCTTTTTGAGGGTGAGCCAACTATGAACGATAGAGTAGAAGAGAAAAATGGAGTAGAATAAGGGTCATGTCAGATCTGCCCCGGTCCTACATCTTGACACATACGTTATTTAGAGTTTATTTTACATTATTTTCAATTCCTCCTATCTGTGGTCCTAGTGATGTCATGTGGGGCCCGCCATCGCTCGTAGTATCCCACCCAACGTAAGTCGAACTTGTTCTATACTGGTTCGAAGATAGCCGTGTGATGACCCAGGAGAGAACTTTCATGAGAATGGGGCTTCTAGTTCGATCGGACATGTAGCTTATCAAAGTCTTGGAGGAGTTCCTTCCTACCAAAAGCAGTGAACAAGACAGCACCAGATGTAACCAATTCATTATGGACCTAACATGTGCCAAACCACAATAAATAGCATAATATAGGAAGTGGGAATTCAATAAGTTCGGTAGTGATTTTATGTCCACATCATTCATTTATGAAAGCCCAACCGATCGATTCATAAACCAACTACAATCCATGTTCCTCAGATTTGATGAGTGGTCATAGTTGTCATATCCGTGCACCTCTGCTACTAATGAGTCAAGTAACAGATCCCTCTTGTTCTGTTCTTGATTTTGACTCTAGGACTTGGCATCACCTCTTCCTTATACAATACAGCCGTGCGGGAGAATAGTTCCAATGCTTGGTAGAACAGTGGTCTCCAAAACCCTTTTGCTCCTATTCACTTCGTACAATCCAACATCTCCACCTAATAGTTGACATCTCAACTATGGATCTCTGAAACTTGCTTCATTAACATGCCCCTTCTCTCATTGACAAAAGAATCTAGCTTGGGTTGTTTTTATGGTCGAGCACAATAAATAGCATAATATAGAACAATGGGCGAACGCAAATCTTTTTCAAAGAGTCCTTGAAGTATGAGAGGGGTACCGATGCTACTTCCACAGCTTCAAAACGAGAGGCACGATCCAACCGTAGAACATATTCTTCTCCATTATTCCCAATAAATGGTCGTGCTTTGCGGCACGGCAGCACCCGTATTATTGCCCGTACTATTGAGCAGAGATTTTGGGCTCCTTTCGTCAGTGGCAATAGAATCCCTATATGGTTGTCCTTAATTCCAAACCTGACACGCTTTATGCTCCGATCCGGCTGGTGATAGCCCCGCGCTACACGAGGAGGAGGAGATCTGGGATTCTTCGACAAAACTAAGTTATGGCTATCCAATTTGGGCATCCGTTCGATCCTTCATCCATTAACTCATCTCGTCTGGGATAGTTTACTTTTGCTGGGCATGGTAGTTTGACCCAGATTAAACCTTCATGTACGGGCCAGTTACCTACGCTACGTGAGGATCTCCGATTCCCCTAGAAATAAATTCCATTCTTCGAGGTATTTTCGGTCAACCAACTCCACGAAATGAAATTCTATAGGAATGGGATTCTATGAATGGGCTGAGGAATGGTTCTGGTCCAATGTGGAAGCGATGAAACGCCTCGATGAGACCAAAAGATGAAGGAAATAGCCACCTATTGGCTGGGGTAGAGCTTTTGGTTTACCTGTCAGGCCCATGCCCTAGCGATTCCAAGAACCTCCTGCCATTCTATCGGTTTCAACTGGATGGTGAGCTCAAAAAAGAGCATAATATAGGATCTCTTTGTTTCTTCCTAGTATCCACAAGCATCGGATGGATGCCCGGGTGAGAGGGACGCTTCCAAAGGCAAAAGGCCCTACCTTATTCATCACTGAAACTTCTTTCGAAAGACCTAGCTACCACAGAACTAGAGATCTCCACATTTATGCTGTTTCATTTTCATAGTTCCATCTTCAAAAGTGGGTGGGTTGTGTGATTAGGGAGGGTTAGTCCAGCCTAGCCCGCCAATGCAAGTAATCTTTGCTTTGTCCGAAGCAAGCAAGCCTAACCCTAACTCTTTTTCCCCAACCTTCTTATTCCATCCTTCTTAGTGAGTGTATATTCCTTACCTCTTCTTCCTTTCTTAATGATTAGTTCGGAAGGATGAGTTAAACCTGACTCTACCCTCCCTTCTTTCTTTGGCTCGATACGCCACTGGGGATTGGGGTGGGTGGGTAAATAGTTCTTCAATTTACCACTAGTTGCCAGGTTTGAACTTTCTCATTTCCTAGTCGCTCACTAAGTAGGACAACCAAAGCAAGCCATACCAGCCGTACCACACCTCTCAATCGTGGTCAATTTGAGAGTGAGAACATGTCCTCTCCTTATCAATCGAGCCTGCTTGCGCATCATGACTGGAAGAAATGCATAATTACATATATAATATATGCTTTGAATCTCCCTCATCCATCCAGTGAGGATTCATCCAGCGATGGCATAATTCCATATGTTATATATGTCATTACGCTTTAAGGCTCAACCATATGCCCCATAAGCATCAAGGAAGGCAGGGCTCGACCAATGGATATTATCCTGACCCTAGATCTTTAGTTTCATATTTGAACGACTCTTCATAACAATTCTTATGGATATGAGTCATTCCATGCCTCCCCTTTTTCATTTGATTCTTTATCCCCCACCCTTTCGTTTTCGTTTGCTCGTGACCGGATAGACAGGCCACCTTTAAGTACTGAGTTTACCAGTTAAAGAACAGGTTCACGTAGGATAACTCAATAGGCCACGTTCTCATCTCTCTATATCCTCTTGATACCCCACCTTTTTTACTGAATTTACCATTCGTTTGCTCAGTTCAACGATCAATTAAGCTTTCGTTCGATACGCGCTACCCTTGAACTAGTGAATTTCCCATCTGGATAGGCTGCACTATCTATCATCTTGATACCCCACCTTTGCTTACTGAAATTCCCACTTTAAGGAAGGATGGCTCACCTGAGGTAGGAGGGTACAGAATTCATTTCAATTTTTTGATTCCTATGGGAAAGGGTTTATTAGGATAGTTGGTGGGGAATTTTTACAGGCAAATAGATAGATAGTGACGCAATTTTATTGATAGCGCCTAGAGACAGAGTATATGACCCAGACATCGGTATGAAATTTGTTAGTTAACTAAATTCCTGAAGTGCATAGCTAGACTATAGTCTCTTTCTTGACCATGTGCAACATCCTCTTGGGAACTATAGATTTCCTCCCCTTTGGTAAGGCTGTTATTGAGAGGAACCATATGGTACAAGGTGAAATTCCATTAGTAAGTGGAAGAGGGAAGCAGTCCATCTGGAATGGAGAGGAAAGGTCGATTCTTGGTAAGTGTGGTTAATACCAACATGGGTCAATGGCATTTATGGTTTAACGATGGCTATCGTCCCTCCCTTCAGTCACAAAGGTAAGGTGATTGCTCGTGAAATGGATATGGGGCATTTTATTGGTTCTTTATGGTTAGATTTCTCTTTTCGATGGCATGATGGGTTTGAACGGCTGATACCACCCTAACTTTGGTTAGACAGGACAGGGGACAGTCCCTTGATAATGGTTGTACAACGTGGTTTCTTGCTTGGGTCATTCGACAAAGTCTCCTTCATTGGCGCTGATCTTTTCCTTCATTCCTTTTCCCTGTATCGGACTATTAGAGTGGGGGCAGTTTACTGAGCTAATGAACTTGAACCAGTTGACCCCACATCTGAAAAAGTGCTACTGTCGGGAGCAAAGATAGCAACAGCAGCAATAACAACAGAAGCAAGGGTGCCAGAGGAGGGAGTAGCAGGAGCATAAGCTAGCAGCTATAGTATGGGCGGCTAAGACAAAGATAGGGGTAAGAGCATTAGGTAAAAATAAGTAACAACAGTATACTTTACTATTGGATAAATTTTTCCAAAGCCATATGGCGGATACAGAGCCAGTGAATCAATATGAAGTTCTGCCACCTCCATATGATCATGATCCATTCTAGCAAAGCAATTGGATCTGATATAACGATCAACGTTGCATCATATAGTAAATCCTCCCCATTTATCCCTTCGCAACCGAGATAATCAAGTGCATTTCAATCCCATTTGGATCCATCTCATGCTAGACCTCACTTCACTATAATATACGGTTTTGGACCACTCCGAAGCGAAATATTTGGGCCGTATCTGTGCCTATTTCAGTGGATCTCGACACACTCTTAACGTGATTTGTTTGGCTTTCGGTCAGGTTCCTTACACACCTATTAATATTCCCGATTTGGCTACGATTCTTATTGTTTAGAGGTGTTATCACAGTGCGTCTCCTTAATTACCTGGTTCCTGCCTTGCCCCCTTATTCTTATCATTCGTTTTGCTCATGCTATTGCTCGGGGTGGTTCTTTACATAATTCTATTCATTTTTCTTATTTTTTGCTACGAACGTCGTTTAGTTACTGTGATCCTGTTCTTACTCCAATCAATCCCCTTAACTCCCATCTCTTTATAATGTTCTAGCAGTGCTTTCATCCAAATAGTGTTTGTTCAGGTTTGAAAGATGTTTATCCGCCCCTACTGGTTCATTTTCCTTGTTGACCAGGTGACCTATTAGTATCCAGCTTGGGGAGTTATTAGTAGGGAAGGAATAGCTCCAGTGGGGGTGGGGGGAATTAATGGGCTCCTCTTTCTCCTAAGGCTAGTGGTAATAGGGAAATGAGTTATGATGCGCCGCTTGTTAGAGAGTCATAGCCCGTTTTATATCCACTTATATATTCAGTGCCTGTTATTTTGGATCCTCTTGATTCAGATCGATATCCATACCCTAGATTGAGACTGAGTTGGAGTTGGACCAGTTCTAGCTTCCCTTCCTTTTCCATAGCTTGTTCCATCCCCTTAGTCAGTATATTTAGATCCTGCGCCATATATTGACCGGATTCCAGGAGCAAGGAGCAAAGATGACAACCAAGGTGAAAGCACCAATTTCATCAGCAGAGGAAGAACTTCCAGTTCCATTTAGTCCAGCTGCAGCAGATCCGAATGTAGATTTAGATCCAATGCCAGCAGTCACGGATGGAGAGCCAATAGCAGCATCTGAACCAGGGTCTAGAGCGGAATTAAAAGGAGCAAAGGCAGCATCATAGATAGACATGGGCTAATACAGAGAAAGCTGGGGTACCACCAGTAGCAAGACTAGTGCCTGCATCCTTGCACGTTCCAGCATCCCTTAGTGTAGGTGTAGTTCCAAAGCCAATTGTTGCAGCAGCACATGCATCTGAAACTGGTACTTGATCCTTGGAAAAAGAAGACTGAACATTAGGAAAATATGGAGGCCTTGACGCAGGCACAAGATTGGAAAGGTGATCACCTGTCACTGTTTTATTTACTTATGAATTAATTGCCTATTAATTCTAAAAAAGAATCGAGCCTTTATGACAAAGAGGAGCGAGTGAATAGATAGTAGGCATTCTTGAATAGACCCGAAAGAGAGCCCTAGCATCCCTTGGTCTTAGGGTCGCTGGTGGTCAGCGCAGAGAGTAAGGTTTCAGGTAGTAGGTAACATGGTGATAAGTCAAACTTCCCTAACCTCCACGTTATTGGGTGGGTGATAAGCCAAAATAAGAGGGTTTTAACGCTCAACCAAGGGGGAGAGGGAAAAATTTCAAAACCTCCACCAAGATAAAATGGAAAAATTAGGAGGGCGTTAAGCCCGTCTCGACCGAGGGAGAGGAGTGAAAGATGTTCCATGTTCAATGGTGGAAGTTCCCCTTTTTACAACCCTTGGTCGCCCATTTGAAGCTTACTTTTGATCTCTAAAGAAAGCGTAATTACGTATATAATATATTATAATTACATATATATAGTTTGAGGGGAATAAATAGTAACTACAGATAGCTGGGCAGGGGCATTAGAGTGACTATCTTGCCCCAGCCTTAAGGGGAAGGATCAACACTCTTCCGAAAGTGCTTTTGGTTTCAATGTGCTTTGTGCCTCCCTCGTTTGTTCTCCCACTGCTACTGGATTTCGATCTCTAACTGGATCTTCTACTAAGAGCTATGGGTCTATATACGTGGAGAGATGAAAGCTTGGCCACTTTACCCCACTTATTTCAATAAGGGAAGGGTCCCGGTTCGAATCTGGGTGTATCTGTTATGTATAAAGGTTCCTAGGGGCATACGTAATCATGCTTTTCTTCCAGTCATGATGCGTAAGCATGACTCGACCACCGCCATCAACTCAAAGAACTAAAGGACCGATAGGGTGAGCCTGCAAGGGCAAGGGAAATGGCCTTTTAGGAGGGATTGGAGGTCAGAGCTATGGTAAGGCTTTGGAGGTCCAAAGTGGCTGTCAGCGCAAGGGAAATGGCCAATGAGGACATCAAGGGAGGGAGGATGGGGTGATGGGGGAAGGAGTTGACCGATCCTATACAAATGGTGCCCCATACATAGTTGATCCTCTTGCGGTTGAGCTTGGGGCGGCTTCAACCCATACATCTTATAGCAGCGGAAACCAACAACAAGTTGGGAAGGTTTCAGTTTCACCATCCATGTGGGAAGGGTCCAACCGTAACTACCACCACCAGTCATGGAATACCGGAATTGACACCTACCTGGATCGAGTGCATCAACTACCAGCATTGACTCCTTAGATCGACTAAGAATTCTGGCATCGAGTACTGGCTATTTGCAATGACCTTATGGCTATACCTTTAGGATGGAAACACCTTACCTTATAGCTAGTACATTAAAAAAGAAATAGAAGTAGTTCCAATATCTCTCTTTATAGATCTCTAGCAGTGCTAGTACTTCTAATTTAATAGAATGACAGTTCAGAAGCCTTAGCAGTCAGTAGTGCAAAATAAGAGTTCAACTTGCCTTTCTCTTGCCATAGTGCAAAAGTAGTGAAATCTATCTTAGTAGTTGAAAGAATCTTTTTCTTTCCAGTCTCCATTCTTGTAATTTTAAAACTAGTCCCCTTCCCTGTAAGAATCCTAAAAGGCATCTGTTTATCCACCACAGGTTCTAGATTCACTGGACCAGCTCTCAGTTAATATCCCAGCAAGCAAGCAAGCAGCAAGTTGAATTTGTTTGTTCAAGAGCCAAAGTAGTTATTGGAGTTGTTGGAGTAGTGAGGTGGGTATATTTGTTGGTGGACTGATTCTGTGCATTCATTGACAATAGGCATGGAGTACCAGCATCTACACTTGGAGTATAAACATCGACTAGCCTCAGCACTGACCTAAATATCCTTCTTTGAATGGCCCTCCTTGAATGTTTTCTCAATTCCCTCCAGAATGTCTCTCTATATAGCCCCTCTACCTGGGTTTAATGGCTCAAACAACCTCCCTTCTCTTAAGACTTTCTCTATCCCCTCCCTTCCCGGAGTACCCTTCCTTTGCACATATGATTCTCAACGGGTGAATCATATATAATAGGGGATGTATTAGATCTCTCTTGTTGTGAAGGTATTTCTTAGTCCGTGTTGGTCCCATGCATGCATATAGCCGTTGTTCACTGCTCGTTTCATTGACCCTCCTTGGTTCCTCCGTTCCCGCAGCAAGCGTTGAAAGCAATCGGTGGCATCCCGCGAATCATGGGAACCCTTCTGAGTGGCCTATTTCAGAGTGTTGTTTGTTAGATTCCGCTAGCTATACGTAGATATACTATGATGTTGCCATGGAGAAGTTGGCATCTACTAGTGTTTTTAATATACAATATTGGCATAGAGACTTATTTGCCATTAACAAATAGAACACATGTTAGAGAAGACGTCTGCACCTTGTTGAATAAACTAGTTTTCACATACTCTACTTGCATGGATACGTTGAACTTGGACTCAAATATCTACTGTATCTATGTTGAAACTTAGACAGACAACAACCATTAGTCATTTTTCATACAGCTGGGCTCAAACGCATCTCTACGTGTACATATCTATGTTTTTATAGAACCTATGAAATCTTATGAAATTCTACTTGATGTGGGATGCTGCGTATTTTGACCTGGGACTCTGGAGGCTCCTCTGGAAGAAGCGCTATCACCAGACATAGGCCACTTACTTCTTTCTAAAGAGATGAAAACAGAGCAAATAACAACCAACCAATGCTCTATGGGGCAGGTTTCAATTGCATTTTGACGTTTTCACATACAAGACCAGCATTTCTACTAGTGCCAATATATGATACGCCATAGAGACGTGATCACCATATATATACTTGTCACTATATGATATCTGCATATCTAATTGTTCATATACAATGTCACCATATCTACCTGGAAATGAAAAAACCTAATTCTTCAATTTATTTTCCAGTCCATTCAAAAGAAAATAATGATAATAACTCTATCTAGATTTGATATACGAGATCACATATCTACCTGTTACTATATGAGATATCACCATATCTAACTAGATTTAAGATATGATGTCACATATCTATTTGTTACTATATGATGTTGTCATATTTACGTTGACACTTGGACTTGCATAAATACATGTTATACATATATGATATATGTATCTCTACGTTTTAATATACTATACTCGCATATCTATGTGTTACTATTTATATCGGAATAATATCTATGTTATTGCCATGTAGCAGACCCCATTGCAGCCATATCTATTACAACTACTAAATACATTAATATCTTATATCACCATATCTACGACCCAGAGGGGCTCTCCTGAAGTCTTTGGGCAGAGGTTTGAACCTCCTCCGACCTAGGTTTCAGACTGACTGCTGAGATCTACCTGCCTGACTACTGATCGATCTCTTTCTGCCTCAGATCTGATCTCTGCCCCTGATCTATAGGCCCGGAAGCCGGCTCTCTCGAAGAGCTAAGTCAAATTGATTTACCCTCCTACTATTCTAATAGACTATTCTAATACAGTGAAGACTAACTGCTTCTCTAGAATCATAGGAGAAAAAGACCATAAGGAAATCTAACCAGCCCTCACTGGATAGTATCTATACCCGCCTAGATGAGACCAACCCTGATAGACTAGTCCTGCCCGTATCATCTCAACACTTACAATTACTTTTTTCCAGCAGTAGGGAGGAAGAAGAATATGAATGACGAATTGGAAGTAGGAAGAAGAATATTGCTTTCTGGTTTTCTCAATACAACTCAGGATCAGTATCCCTTTCAAGAGTAGTCGGCTAAAGGCTATATGGATATTCAAATTTCACCAGGGCGAGCAAACTAACCATTTCTACAGTTGAGTGCCCGGCCCTATCGGTTGAGCCACCTTATCGCGTATTAATTAGATTCCCCTAAAGAAAGGAAAGGGAAGCCGGAGCATTTCAGCTCTCTTCTGTTTCTTTAAGAACCGGGGATAGAAATAAGGTTGGTGTATTAACAACAGTGGATAAAACATAATGAATCGTCGAGCGTGCTTGCAAAGATAGTTGTGGTATGTCCTAGGTCGATATGAGTAGCAGAGTTTTTTTGCCCAGCTTGAAAATGTAGAGCAACCGAATTTTCAGAGCTTCCAGACTATGATGAGTGCTTATTTATAGTAGGCATCCATCTCCAGCTTGAAGGGCTGCTGTAAGTCTTGAAGATGGAGAACGGGATCAACACAAAAGGAATCTTTCATCTTTTTAAAACTCTCATCGACTTATTTGGTCCACGTGAATATGGGCTGGTTATATAGCTGATGTAGAGGGCGTGCTATATGATAACAGTCAAATATTAATTCCTGTCAAAGTTGAGACCCCCAAAAAATCTTTTCAAAGTTGATATTATAGTAGGAATAGGCCAGTTTACAATACCCTTAAACTTTGCGGGATCTTAATGAAACCAAACTTGATCAACAAGAAAAACCAAATACTGAATGGATTGTTGTCCGAAGAAGGACTTCTTGCGCTACACCTGCAGTTTTTGAGTGTGTCGCATTTCCGGCACTAAATGCACATGTTGTTGATGCTCATCCCATGTCTTACTTAAAAGAAAGATATCATCCAAGTAGATCACAATAAATCGACCCAAGTGAGGATGGAAAATATAATTACGAAGGTGCTGGAAGGTAGCAGGAGCGTTAGTAAGCCCAAAGTGCATCACCAACCATTCGTATTACCAAAACATGGTTTTGAAGGTAGTCTTCCAAGTATCACTGGAATTCATGCGCAGTTGCTGATATCCCGCAGTCGGGTCCAACTTATTCACAAATTTCGGGTCCAGCAGATATTTAATACATGGTAAAGGATAGCGATTCTTGAAAGTCACCTTATTGAGAGCACGGTATTCGGTGATGAGACACCATTCAATTCTTAATCACCAGGTGCATTGTAAGTAATGCCTCGTTCATGTCATGCGGTATTGTTCCGTATCATAAAGTGAAAGGGGATTTAGTAGCTGTAGGAACGATTGTTGGTCTCGGTAAGCTTGCCATCGGGTAGGTTGGCCCGTTCTCTGCCCTTGCCAACGCCATTGCCAACACCAATCAACATGCCAACGCCAATAAACAACCATCGAAATCGACATGCATCGTGTAACCTCCCTAATCGAACCTGCATCATGTAAACCTCAATGTGTAACCTTAATTGTGTAAGCTCATCCATTGAACCTCGTGCATTGTACCTAATTGTGTAAGCTAATCGAACCTCAAGCATTGTATCTAATTGAACCTGGATCGATCATGTAGCTCAACGTGTAACCTACCCCAACGTGTAACCTGCCTCTCTCTATGTGCACCTCTACATGTCTCTCTATGTGTCTCTGTTGGAGTATCAAATGGATTAGGCCCATTGGATTAGCGGATTAGCCTCTCCCATTGTATTAGCGGAGTAGCCTAGGTAATGGAGCCATTGGAATAGAGCATTCGGGGAGAAAATTGAATTAGAGAGTTTATAAGCGTAGCCCCGTGGATTAGCTCGATGAGTCAATTAGCCCATCCACGTCAATTAGAGTTAGGCCAGTGGATTAGCGGAGTAGCCCAGTCAGTAGCGGATCCCAGTGTATTAGAGCCAGCGGATTCAAGCAGCCGGGGATCCAAGCGTAGTTTCCAAAGCAAGCTATGACCGGACAATGATTGACTATTGCTACAGAGTCTATTGCATTATTCCATGTCACTTAGCCATTTATACTAGCTTGCCGTAATTGCATTAGTCCCATGGATTGCCCTATGGACTGTATAGAGTAATAGCCCTTTTTATAGCCTAGAGAGACAAGCCTTAGCTAGGCGCCCATCTCTCTTTAGTCCCATGCCTTAAGCTGTAGTCCATGGAAATTATAGAGATGTAGAGATTGATTAGAGATGGATTGAACATAACATCTGTATTTCATTTATCTGACTTCGGGTTGGTTTATTCATAACTATATTTGGTTATAATATCCAGAAAGATAAGCAAGTCTGTTTCGTCAGGTAAGGTTTCAGTCAAATGCGAGTAAGAAAAGGTTCTCTGGGCGATAGCCCGGTCAAGCAGAGTCTATCATTAATCGATGGTATAATTAAGTAAGTAAAGCTAAGTGTGCGAGGTTCCTATCTCGGTAATAAGAATTCCAGGGTGTATAACTCCTAAGTGCTCCGTGTTTGAAGATTCCAGGGTGTTTCCATTGCCATATCTGTCTTCTCCTTCTAGCGTGTTCAAAAGCCCTCTCTTAAGGGTGTTTCCATTGCCATTCCATAATCCAGGTAGGGTGGTAATTGATTCTAAAGCAAAGTTCAATAAAGAAATCCCTAGGTGGTAAGAGTTATCCATTCAGTTGGTAATCTATCAGGTTCTGGCGGTAAGTTCATCTGTTGGGTAGAAAGCATTCGGTTCCATCTCTCAGTGCGCTCCCACGATCCATCGATCCATCGATCCATCCTCTCCTGCGTGGACCTCCCCAGTCCCTGTCAATTAAGTAATCGGATTGGAGCGGTTCCAGGTTATAAAGAGCAAGGTTATCTACAGGTAAGATTCTCGGGTCGATATCTGAAGCGAGAAGCAAGATGAAATATATTCATCTTATAAAGAAGATCTAGGCGAGATATCATCTTCGGATCTCTCTACAGGTCAGTAATTTATTCTTCCCTTGCCAATATCGGGGTCTAGGGTGCCATTATGTGTTTCCACGGTAATATAAGGTTAGTATCTTCAGGTAGGGATTCCACCCAATGCAAGCCATTCAAGCAATGCCAAGCGGGGAAAGCATAATATAATATATATATAATCATAGCGGTATAATAAGATATAAAAAATATAGCTCTACGGTGATCCTCAACTCAATTCAATCCATCCCTCTGGCTAACTTGTCAAACACGCACCCACCCGGTACGGTAAAGTAATTCCCCAATCTTCAACGTGGACCTCAAAATATCCATCTCCGTATTCTCCAGGTAGGGTGGTAAGTAAAAAGCTAAGTGAATTCAATGAATAAGATAGGTGTTTTCCATTCAGTAAGTGCTAAGGTTCAGGCAGGTAATAAGTTGGGTATAAAGCCAGTTGTGAAATCAGTTTGTGTCTCTGTCTGGCTGGGGTGTTCATAACTATGTTCCGGTCTAATATGCGGTAAGAAGTGTAAGTAGGGTTGGGCAGTAAAGTCTTCGTTCCCTGTGTTCTAATCTCGTAAGTAATGTTTCTGCTAAGTAAGGTTCATAGATAGTTCCAGGGTGAAGCAATGTGCGAGGATAGGAGTGTTAATGCTAACCATTCATATGGTTAGGAGCAAATATCTTTTGGGGGAGGGGACCCAAAAGAGAGGAACTTGAAGAACTAAAGGTCGCCGTCGTTTCTATATAAAAAGTGTGGGGTGTAATCATATCTCGAGGTTGTTCCATTCAATAAATTCCCTTATCCGTCTTCTCCTGGGAGTGGTGGGGAAGGTTGGTTCTCCATCGCAAGGTTCTCTGGAGGTCGCAATATATCTAAGGATATCTTCATTTCAAAAAGTTCAGTAGGTAAGGAACGAAGTAGCTTGTCCGCATCAGGCAAGGGTCTCATCTCTAGCAGTTCCAGGTTTTAAGGAATGTTCTATCCAGGGTCTAAATATTAAGCGATGCTTCATAACTCAAAATATCCTCTCCCCTCGGGGATTGGGGTGGGTGGGGAATAAGGCTCGGTAGGGACTCAAAAAGATGGGTGAGTTGTTATATACGTAATTACGTATATAATGTAATAATTTATCTTAGAGGCAACTGCTCAAGCAAGGCGAGGTTCTGTATGTTTAGGTGGGATGGCTTATTAGTTAGAGGGGTAGTACTTTAGCTCTTTGATTCTCTTGGATATGCCATGCCATCTATCCAATCTGATCCAATTCGCTAGCCCTCTTTGTCCTACCATTGCAACGAAAGCGATCAATTACACGTGTACGCCCTGCCAATAAATGACAAACCCAAGAATGTTCCAAGTGTGGATATCAAGCTAGACCTTGTTTTTAAGCAACAATGATGAAATAAATAACAAGATTAGCTCAAAAGAATGTTCCAAGGTGGGGATATCCACAAAAATCTAGACCCTTTTTGAACCCACACAATGACAAGCTCTAATCAACGTATAAGCTTGTGGTGCACACCTTCGTATCATTTCCCTTGAGGCCCTGCCCATGCTAGCCTAACAACCCAATTCACACCAAACCAATCCATTCAACGTGTGCCCAGCGATTCACCAAACCAAGAATGTGCAAAGTGGGAAAAATCCCAATGAATTTCTCCCTAATCGTTAGAATCATAAGGCCAGGTAATTCCGCCAAAGGACTTTGACTAGTCTTTTTTCCATACTAGTGTAAAGGTTAGGAAAGATGGACTGCTTTAACAAGTGGAAAGAAGGATGGACTTACTGGTATGGCTGAGGGAGGGTTCATTTTATCCCGTAATAGTGGAGGGTGAAGGTTTACGTTTGAAGGTGCTCTACCGAGGGTGCTTTGCTACTCCGCTTGGATTGATTATTCAGAATGGATGGCTGCTGCGCTACTTGAATCAGAAAGTAGTACATGGTGAGCCCTTGGGGGAGGTGGGGTGAGAATGGGGGGGTTGTCAGCGTGGAGAGAGAAAGAAAGAAGAGCATGGTTAGCTAAGGGGATGGGGGAAACAAAAAAGTGATGAATGAAGGGGAGAAGGTTCTGGCTAGAGAGGACATAATCAACAATGCTTGCTCCTCTACCATGAGGCCTACATGTGAAAAAGCGGGAGTTTAGAAAACGCGGGAGGCCATTAAGAATCCACAGCTCCTAAAATTCGTCCAAGTTTAAAATATGTCGACCATAGGCAGTAAGGGGCCCCAACGCATCATCAGACATCCTATGAAATCCCACTAACTCTTGATCGATCTCTTGGATGTAGTACACGTCCTCAAACCGATTGTGAAGAGGGATCTGGAGGGCTCTAGTGCGGGAGTTAAAGTCAGCTAGAAGAATAACCTCCCCAACTGCTGAATACTGGGCTATGTCAACATACAAATCGACAAAGGGGTCCTCGTTAGGTCCATTATGAATGGCATATGATGAAGAAGTAGGAGGGAAGTAAAAAAAAACAATATAAATGTCCATGGGGAGAGGAGAGACCCCTCGAACCCATAGTATTAAAAACCGGAACCAGTGACTAGACCGGTGGAACTAATGAGTTGGTAAACGGACCGAAACCAGTCTAACCAGTACTGGTCAGGTCTAAACGAACGCATTTTAAAAAAAATACATCAAATAATTATTTTTTAATAAAAAAACTATTTTTAATATTTGCAACCATGATTCTAAGCCAATAGAGACAAAATATGCAAAGTTTTCTCATTTATATACCATGTAAAGGTGAATATATCCAAATGGAATTATGGCACCAAGTGAAATACATATCATCGAAAAAATACATAAGTAATGAGGCTCCAAATGACCCATAAAGTCCAAAAACAATGCTACAAGCTATGAGCATTGAGGCCATTGGCCTACATAGTACAGTAACAATCTACTACAAATCTACATATATGATATTACTAAATTCTAATAAATGATCAACATTATCACTTGAAAGTTGAAACTTCTAATCATGATCAAAGTTCAAACTCTGTTGGTTGAACTTAAGTCTCAAACTTCTGAAGGTATTCTGCCCTAATATTCCCTATTACTTCATTTTCTGCTCCACATGGTTTTACATGGCCTCCTATCCCAGCCAAGTGTTACTTGAACCTGTAAATACCCCCTCCCGCGATAGATTTTTGGCAATATTTGCAAATATTTTTGCTATCAATCATATCACAATGAGCCCATGTAGTATCCTTGCCTTTTGGAGGCATGATGGCTACTACTTAGCTCAAGCAGCAAGCCTCAAACTCTATGATGTTCCACTACTCCAACAAAAACTCAACTCTCCAAGCTCTCAATCAAACACAAAAAATCTCCAAATGAGATGGTGTGAGACAAATGAGAGGTTGCCCCTGCTTATAAAGGATTGGAGAGAGTCTCCAAGATAGCTCCAACTCCAACTCCAAGCCTCAAAGATCACTGCTCCAACAAACACTCAACACTCTCCAAGCTCTCCATCAAACTCAGAAACTGCAAATGAGATGGTGTGAGACAAAGGCGAGGCTACCCCTGCTTATAAAGGATTGGGGAGGGTGTTTTTGGAGGGAAACAACCCTCCCCTTCCCTCCAATTCAGCCCTAAACATCCTTGCTGGCCGTCTATGGGTCCCTACAGCAACTTAGGTGTTGACCGGTCGGTTAAGGATGGAGCCGGACAATCAACACTGGTTAACTAGATTTTCAGGCTATATGCAGTTGCTAACCGAGTTTTTCAACCGGTTTGGACTAGCCAATGGTTTGACCGGTTTCCGGTTTGAACTGACCGGTTTTTAACACTATGCTCAAAACCAAACCCACATTAACCTCACAAACTCATCCGCAACCACCGAAGAAATCTTTCCTTGAAAGGAATCTCTGATGAAGCAAGCAGCTCCCCCAGAACCTTTGATACCACTAGAACCCCTCGTTTCCTGTCTACAAGTTGAGAACTTATGGTAACCTGTAATGTCTAGGAGAGGTAGAACATGGCTCTCATGTGTCTCAGTGATGAATAAGATATCCGACAGTTGAAGAGAATAATATAATAGACATGGCGATGCCCAAAATGACCCATTCCCATTCCAACAATTGACGGAAATGGATGCCCCTTGTTCCCTCCCCCAACAAGCCAATAATTTGGAGGACCCATAACGGGGCTTCCATCCAGGTGGAAAAGTGTCCCAAATCACTGCTTTGAGGTTCCTGATAACTGTCCATTTCCCTGCCTGATGTGCTGCTGTAACCAACTCCCTAGAGTGTTTGAGCTCAGCAACCTGTGTTTTAGTGAGATCTTCATCAAGGAAGATCTTACTAGGAAGTGAGAATAGATTTCTCTTAGCTCTAAGAGCCTGAAGGCAATCAACCACCAACTTGAACCAGAGAAAGAGAGTGGAATCATACCCAAGCCAAGATTTATCAGTGGTCACGTCCTGAAGATCTAGTTTTTCATTGAGGAACAGGGTCCCAACCACCATGGGGTCTGAGGATGTGAGAGGCAAAGGAAGTCCTCTCACTTTGAGGTTCAATTCTCACACTTGTATAGTGCATTCTTCCATGAGTTTATATTGTACCACCTCCTCAACTGTGGCTAGAGGGGGAGCGAGGGGGGTATCCCTCCCTCTAGCAACCTGTGCCCATGAGCTGATGTGTGTTTCTGTTTCTTGTTTAAAGGCTGCTTGCTGAGCTTTGATCTCCTCCTCTTTGTTTTTTAGATTCAGAAGTTCAGCGTGTAGATTGTCATAGAGGGGTGGTGGTGAACTGCTTGCTCCTTGTTGCCCCTCAACAGCTACTTCAGTGAACCATTCTCGCCTTCCATTACAAATACTCTATTCCTAAGTTCATTGACCTCTCTTATTAGTGCCTGGTTAGAGGATTCAAGGGTTTCCAATCTCCTAAATAGTTCCTGAAAATCTCTTTTGTCGTGTCGAAATCTGTAATCGAGCAAGGGTGACGGTTCTGGCAAGATTTGAAATAAGTCTTCGACACCTATGTCTATGTCGGTAGGAGGTCTTGACGACGTCGTCACTTGCGGTTGATCTTGAGAAAGAAGCATGGAATCTTTTGAGAGCCGTTGTTGTGAATTATTATGGAAGCCCAATTGCAGGCACCCCAAAATTTTTCAACTTCTCTGTGCTAAAATTGGCTGCGAGTGGATCAAGATGTGGCCCGCACGAGAAATCGCTGAATAAGAAGGAAGGCCAAATCCGATATCCAGTACTACTTTTGTAGAGCAGAAAATGCAACAAATAATACGATCTTATCGGGAGCTATAAGCGTCCATATTCGTCGCAGTGCAGATATCAAAGTGATGGCCCAAATTTCATCTTTGACAGCGTCTCCTGCTTTCCACCAGCTTCCACCTGGTAAAAATGGGCATCAATTCACCTTTCAAAATATCTACTTTAATGGCTTGTTCTCGCCATAATTTTGTGTGCAATGGGGCCTCAAACAAACAACGGAACACTCAAAAAACTTCAAGATTTGGGTTGATTTTTGAAAATACTGATTTTTTCCACATGTTTATACAACAAGGAGAGTGGAAAGCACACCATGTTGTACAAGTTCAGAAATCATGTACAAATCCAAAACAAGCACTGCCTTTCTTCACATGGGCAACTCATAAACCAAAATTCCTACACCACATAGAGGCTTACAATTCTATGATAGAAATCCTCATCCTACTCATATTCCATAGGAGAAGGTGAACCACTCATCCTATGCATATCTCATCACTCGTAGGGGAAGGTGAACCACTCACCCTACACACATGTGTCCACAATCCTAGAGGAAGGTGAACCCCTCACCCTACACACATCTCAACCACCATGGGGTATCATAGGGGAAGGTGAATTAGTCACCCTATGGTCGCTCATGGCTTAATGCGTACCCCAAGCCCCCAGGAGCTCCCAGAGTTCAATCTTCAATCAAGGATCACTTCATATAGGGAATAGTGCCAGACTGCTTTATGAAAACCAAGATTAGTTCTTGATGATTGTATTGATGACTGGTATGTCAATAGGAGCCTAATTTCTCCACCCAACAACATATAGATGTATATATGAAGGCACACAACTTACTAACAAGCTTCAACATACATACTGACTTACAACTCGACATTCGACAGCAGATATCTTAGCGGCACTGGGCAATCCTTGGAATTTTGCATTTTAGGATTCGAAATCTTGGTAAAGAAAATACTTAACTTCTCTTACTCCCTCTTACTCAGGGAGACCATAATCCTAAGCTTGTCTTCCCATAGATGATTCTACAATATTTCATATGATTAGAATTTCCCCCAAAGTATCCATCTGGCAATTTTCTCAGCATGAGATCCATTTAAATTTGAAGATAATTTATTAATGCAATTGAGCATGGTATGATTCTGGAAGTGCACTTCGAAAAATAGAAATTTCTTTTGCTATACTTGTGGGGAGGGATAAGACATACCTTTACTCAAAATGTAATCATTAGTATCTTATTTATTTATTTTAAATCCCGAAGGTAGCTTTAAAAGAGCTTCATCATCAGTAACCAAAAATTCATGAGAGGATCATATCATGGACATATCCTTGTAATAAATTAGGGAATCTTCCAATCTTACTCCAAAGTCTGGGCTTTTGCTTTTATTCCAATATGGCTGATCTGTATTCTTTATGTTGTCTTTAACACAATGATTCAATTAATTATCCAGGCTATACTATAGCTGTGCCAACATCTGAGTACTGTATTGAATATAAGAATTCAGTATAAGATCTGCATCCTGTTAATCTTATATGGTAAAACATCCTTCGACTTGTGACCGTCAGACAAGTTTTAGTATGAATATTCTCAGCAAGACATATTTTCAATGAGGCATGGTATGCTGCTTACAACTATAGTATATACCTCATCTAGTGAAGGGTCTCGGTGAGCTGATTCATACATACCCCTATTTTAGTTATCATTCTGGGTATGTCTAACCTTGTTAAAGTTTGTATTTAGATCTTCATTAAGCGTATGGTTAGGGCTTGTCTTTAGTAAAGAAATTATGGTATGCAAACTCCTTAACAAAGGCTTCGTATTGTGTCTTTTACCATGCTCGAGTAGCAAGCCTGTGCATCACTACAATATTGGATTGCAGATCAAAGTGTCCTCAACATTTAAAGAAAGCAACCTACAATAATGTAAGACATTTCACCTTGGAACAAGTAGTTTTTCCAGAAAAGGTATTCATCATTAGTCCAATACTAGAGCTGACATTGTGATTTGTGTGATGTGATAGTGGTGTAACTTGAAGATATGGTTTTTTCATATGATCTGGCTGATCTGTATTATTTATGTTGTCTTTAACACAATGATTCAATTAATTATCCTCGATATACTATAGCTGTGCCAACATCTGAGTGTTGTATTGAATATAAGGATTCAATATAAGATTTGCATCCTGTTAATCTTATATAGCAAAACATCCTTGGACTTGTCACCATCAGACATGTTTTAGTATGAAGATTCTCAGCAAGACATATTTTAAATGAGGCATGGTATGCTGATTGCAACTATAGTATATACCTCATCTCATGAAGGGTCTCAGTGAGCTGATTCATACATACCCTTATTTTAGTTATCATACCTTAACCTATAACCATAACTTTAGCATATTGTATTTCTTTTGGTTCATTCAAACTATGAACAATCTCAGCAGAATAGATTCCGATCTCCTGTAGAATTTCGATAAAATATCCTTAGTACATCTCAAAATATCCTCAGATGTTTATACTGTAACATAGGATGGCACATATTACGATAATTAAATCACCTGTAAATTTAGTAATATGTAGAGTAGCTCTTGGACTACTTAGATCAAGATCATCAACCAATTGATGTAGTCCTTTTAAATCTCATCATCTGACAACCTACCTTAGCTAAGAATAATATAAGTTACCTCTTTATTGTAATCTTGGTTAGAAAGCCTTAGAACGGTGCCATAACATGTCTTCTTAGATTCTCCAGAGATATTATTTGGATACGAGTCTCAGCTCAACTTGGATAGGTGACACAACAATCATTAACAGAGATCTTAACAAAGAAATGTACCTGACAATAGAGGAGGGTCTACCAATTTCTAATACCCTCTTCAAGGACATCTTCACTAAGACACAAAAATCCTTTCTTTGCTGAGGCTTGATCAAACCAAGGCACTAGCTCCCTCTTTGTCAGAGGATCCTTCTCACTGCATAAGATATGGAATTGTACAGAGGATCTCGGTCTCTATATCTTAGGAGTGCCTTTAGCCTTAAAAGATTATGAGTTTATACCAATATAGTTCCATGTCCAATATGTTACAATGGATTTTTCAATGTATGATTTCCCCAGGGAATGAATCCTCAGAGAATCACTAATCACATGCTCTTAGCCTTGTGCAATCAACACATTCATGACCTTTTCTTCAAGGGCTTAATGATAAGATCGGTCTACATAGGTTGGTTTTCAGTGAAGACAGGGATATGATACATATGAGACAGTGTGCAGCTGCTCAACTTTTCTACCACATAAATGTATTAGCAATGGCTTCTTCTTCTGCTTTGGTTCTTCATGAATGAGCATACAGTGCTACATAGCCATATCAGGCATGGTCCAAAGGAGGCTGTATTTTATTTTTCTTGATAGATCAAAACCATTAAAAGTTCCCCAATTATGCATATTGCTTGTGTTATGTCCTTCTTGCTTTAGAGATCTTTCTCGAGATAGGACTTTGATTTTCTCAAAAAAAAAGACTCATTTGATCAGGGCCTTGGTTGTTACAAAGTAGCTTTGTATAGTCTCGGGAAATTACCCTCGTTAAACACTTGAGAGGTGATGCAGCATTCCTTGGTAGCTTCATCATTTTACTGCTTTCAAGGCATTTCATTTCTATTATTGAAATTACCTGGAGAATTGTCATGGGACCCCACAATATAGGGCACAATTCTTCAAAGAGATGAGACACTTACATATCAATATCTTCATGGATGACATCACTGTTTAAAATGATATATCAACCAGTATAAATGTAAGAGATAAAACTTTGAAATGAAGGGCAGAAAAATTGAAATCAGACATACGTTCTAAGAAATAGAGTCATGTTTAAATAATCATCAAATGAGATCCGACATTTTTAACCTGTGGTGGAAATGGTGGCCTGCTTCTACTTAGTGGAGAGGACTTTATTACTACTTCTATTGTCCTATGAAAAAATGTCATGGCTTGCATTATACGACAAATCGTAACCCACCCTAAGATCTTATGCACAATTTTTCTTTTCTATGTGATGTTCTCTCAAAACTAGATGGATCTCATTGGTCAAGCTTGTTTTCTGCCAATTTCAGGAACTAGCAGATCCAAAACAAAACTATTGTGATTTGTAGAATTTGGGCTGCCTGCATGGTAAGTATCTTGAATATTTTTAACCTCAAGGCCCTTTTGTTGTGCTGGGAAGATTGTGGTCTAATCCATTCTTAAGGTGAGTGAATGATCTCTTTGTATGCACGGAGTGGACGTAAGCTACTGATAACCAAGTTGATTTCAAGAGCTTCTTCATTGCCCTTGGTCAAAAGCTTTGTTAATCTCGACCCTTACTTGTTTTGTGGGTCTTATCTCTAAATCATATTCTCGAATCTTAGCAGCCCCTTACCCCTTGATCCCAAGCAAGCATGTTGTGGCTGGAATATCGCCTTAACACGTTGAGAACAAATGCATAATGTTTTTGAAAACCCAAATGAGTTCTAAAATGCTTTAGTGATTTTGAAAAGAATGACACCTTCTCCAGCTGATGGCATAGTTCAATTTTGTATCCCTTAGCATTTTTACTCACAAAACGCAATTGTAGATTCACTTCCATAATTCATTATTTTGAAGCTCAAAACTCTATGATAGTGCAGTTAGAAGCAAAAAGAAAAATAAGAAAATCTTTTTCAAAAGTTAGGGGCTTTCCATCAAAGCGGAGAACAAAGCTATAACATCTTTGACATTGTAGGAATGTTGTATGGCTTGCATCATCCCTTGGCACATCTTTCTTTATCCAACTCTTTAGGGTTTTGTGATCTTTACTTTACATTCGAATCAATATTCATATGAAGTTTACTTTTCAAAGAAAAGCGCAACTCTTTCTAATTTCTTGTCATGTCTTTTAACATCCTTTTATATTTTGATGAAGACAATCTTCTCATTCTTTTTGAGTGATTACTTTTCAAATATGATCAGATTGGATTTGTCCTCCCTACATTGGTATCTTCATACTCATTTGTTTGCATTGTCTCAATTCTACCTTAAGCTTGTCCTCTGTTAAGCACTAGAAGATTGGATTTGTCTCTAGCTACATTGTGTCCTCATACTCATTTGGTTTTATTGTCTCAATTCTACATGAAAGCAACATTTATTCTACAATTGACTTGCTTCCAAAGGAACCATACCTAAAAGGGTTTTTTGTTTGGTCATTGTTCTATTTGATCATCTTCCCTCATGTAATCTCATACATTTCAAATTATTTGTGGTGCAGAACTTAAACTATTCTGCATCACCTTCAAAAACTTACAATGCTTGATTTTGTACGTTGAAGGTGTGTGATAATCTATAATTGAAACCACATGATGCTTTGGACAAGGTTAAATAAGTCAGTTGAACTACTAAACATTAGCTTTTCAATCTTTGGCTATGAGGCACCATTCTAATACAGACATCAAATTATACATGGAAATTGAGTCTTTTGCTTATTCATATCTTTTTAACCTTTCTATTTTTTTTAACCTTTAACCCTTTCACTTGGCATACAATGAGGGTCAAAACCACCTGTGCCTAAAATTTTATTTCCTGATATCTAGATGTAGTTATACCAAGAAAAGTGCCTCATACTTGGCAATGTTGTTTAAAAGTAGCGAATTCCAATCTATAGCTAAATAAATCAATACCTTATCAGAGGTTGAGACTATACTTGCCCCACTAACTTGTTTTGAACTCAAATCGAAGTTCATATTCCACATTCTTCCTACGTTTGTCCTTGGTGCTAGCTGCTTTGCCAAAGTGCAGTGTATGATCTATGCTTTCCACTTAAACAAAGTGAATGATTTCTCAAGTTTACTTGGGCTTTGCATCGTTTTTCTTTGAAAGTTCTTCTGTACAATATAATTGTCTCAACAAAATGAGATTGGGATGGTAGTATATGAAATTCATTTGTATGTGTCATATTTGATACCCATTTGCATGACAACAACATTCCTTGTTGCCTGAATATCCAACTACTGTATATATAATGTTGAGGAACATGGTGTTGTTGGATGGACTTGGAGGTTCTTGATCAAGCA
Organism: Pinus albicaulis; assembly: GCA_034641835.2. Lineage (NCBI taxonomy): Eukaryota > Viridiplantae > Streptophyta > Pinopsida > Pinales > Pinaceae > Pinus > Pinus albicaulis. The sequence continues at coordinate 50,589 of JAXQQM020070855.1, forward strand.
TTTGAAAGAATCTGTTGAGTCAAATTCACATACTTTGATAGGTTCTTGAAGTCTTCAAATCCATTTTCTTTGGAACTTCAATTTGTCCCATTGTGTGTCTTAGAGTCAACTGGGTTGTTTAAAATCTAAACTATTACCACCAGTAAATGAAGAGGGCTCATGCAGGGTTATGTTGATCTTCAATAGGTTGTGCGACAATAATACATGAGACCTCTTTCCCTTATAATTTAGAATCCTTGAGATTTTGTAAGCTTCAAATCTTAATGTGTCATTTGTTTTCTTTTTCATTAGAAACTTCACAAGTTCAACCAAAGGCATTGAGCATTACAAATTGTTGTCTAGCATAGAAATACCATAATCTGAACTTTTCAAAGTTGATGTTTATTTTATGTTTACGAAGTGTGTCAAGAGGCCATTCTAGGCTTGAATCTAACTACAAGAAGCTAAGGAAGTCTGTTTGACGGAGAAAACACAGTTGGAATTTGACATCAAGATCAGTTAATGGAATTCCGGACATTATTTAGCGAGGAATTAATGAAGCCTCTTGGGGAAAATTTTGAACACGAATTTGTAAGCCAAGCCATGATGGGGTAAAATGGCAAAGCGATTCAAGGACAATCTTTAAAGCTGATCCAGGACATTCCCTAAATATGGGGGAGTTAATGGTCACATTGCCAAGAATTTCCACTATAGCCTGAAAATTAGGTGAATATTGCTGGAACTGATAAAGGATGTCGACAAGGATGGGAGTGAAATGGAAAAGGTGTATTTAGGGACTTCATTTAAATGCTCGAAGGTGATTGCATATGAGAAATCGGTAAAAGGGTGAATTTCAAGGGAAATGGACAGCCATATTCCTCTAAATAGACAAACATGGAGAGTAGGAAACAAAGTTCTTGAAAAATTAAATGAAACATTAAACTCGAAAGAACTTGCAATTGTAAAATGGGAAACCGTACTTAAGAACCCCATTTTGGAGCTTGAGTCTGAAAGATAAGCAAAGAATCTTGAGAAACGAGAAAAAGTATGGTTCCAAGAGAGGACATTAAATCACATAAGATCTATTCCGAGACATTCACTATAGGAGGTTTGTGCCATTCACGATGGTATCATTGAATGTTTTTGGAAGCCTATGCAAAAATAGATAGATATTGTGGAATACGGAATGTGAAATGCAAGAATGTATTGTAGAGAAATGGAAAAGTTGGATATAGAGATATTTTTTACAAAGGAGTCGGACTTCTTTTACAGCAGGAATTAATGGCCATTCAAGTCATATTTCCAAACTTATTTTCATGAAACATCGTAGAAATTATTAAGGGACATATATTGGAACTTAAATCTATAAGACAAGTGAGGATGGCAGGTGAAATGGGAAAGGCGTACCCAGATATTTTATTTAAGTACTTGAAGATGGTTGCAGATAAAGAAATCAATCGAAGTGGCGAAATTGCAAGGGAAAAGGAGGAGGCCCTTCATCAAATCTGAGAAACTTGGAGGGTAGAAACAAATATTGCAAAACAATTAGATGAAGCTTTAATCTTGAAACAATCAGATGAAGGAATTAAGAAGCAATGACTGAAGGAGGCTATCTTGGAGCTTGAAAGTGAAGGCAAGCAAGAAAAACCAAACATGAAAAGCATGTTTGGAACAACGCTAAATCACTTTGAAGGTGATTTTAAATAGAGAACAAAGAAAAGTGGCAATTCGGGAGAAGAAGATGAGGTTCTTTGTCGGCTATGAAGCTTGCATAGAAAAATAAAACATTGCCAAACATTGGATGAAGTATCTAAGGAAAGGAATGATGCACTCAATCAAAATGAAGAAAATTGGAAAAGAAAATAGAAGGGTTGCAGCCACACACAGTGGGAGGTTTTGAGGATTAGATGAAATTAGATTCGAGAAGGATCATGACTTTGGAGGCTACGCAGAAACAGACCTGGTGGAATTGCACATTATGTATTGCAAGATATTTTCTTGCACATATACGGCCCACATTAAAATTTCCTTGAATATATTTGAAGGCTTCATTCAACACATGATGTGATTTCGTGCCTTCATTTCCATATAAACAACTTATGGGTTTGCTAAGAGACACATAGAGATGTGAATTTCAAAACATACATAATAAATAAAGCTTGATGGTCTATTGGCTTGATTGTTGTGGTGTGCTTCCAGCTGGACTAAAATCCTTAAACTACTCACATAGAGTAGTGGCACTCACATTAATTTTATCCTAAAAAATGTCATATTTATTTAAAATGACAAGATAGATGGTGTATCTCTGGGAAACATGGTATTCACAACATTCTCAAAAAGTTATTTGCGAAGGTCATCTTATTTCTCAACCACTTTGGTCTATTCACTTATAGAAACACAAAATATTACAACTCATACATTCTCAAATCTTTCTGACCACTTACAACCTTCATTTAATCCTTTGTGTACTCTAATATTGATAGCAAGGGATTGAGTTGGACAATCAAGGTTTTCCTTATAAGGTTCGACATTGAATGCAGATCATCGGTTGAAAATTCTATAAATGTATAACATTCTTTGAGTCACTCCATCATATAAAATGTGGTCAATAATTGTATGCGTCACTTGATACCTCAACCCGTTCCTAGAAGTGACCCGGCCTTATGGGGAGGACAATAAAGCTCATTTCTTCTTGCATACATAACTTTGGATGTAGGGTCCCTCACATTTCGCTATTGGGGAACACTCACGTGTTGCGAGCGGGGGAAAAAACAATCTAAATCCCCCATTGCCATAATTTCGAGAAGCCAATTGGAAAAATGTTTCAATTTTAGTTGAGAAGTGAGAGTCTGATGTTCCCTTCTTTATCATCACTTTCATCTGAAATGAAGCATTTCCTTGTACAGAACCATCCATATCTGCTAATATTTCCTCCTCTCAAAATACTCACGCCCTGAAAGTTTGCAAAAGGGGTATTTATATAGGTTTTCTGTATCATTAGTTAGATGTTTTGCAGCTCCTCTTGTGAAAAATTCTCACCCTTGTAGAGAAATGTTTCTGCTTGAAAATTGTCTGCTTTTGGGAGCCTTCATATCGAAGTAACAAGAGCTTTTGAATCTATTCTAACTGACATTCTTGGATAGAATCAACGGGAATTATTATCTATATTTTCCTGGGCCCTGTGGTTACTCCCGGGGTAGGTAACGATAGTAAAGAACATATCAACCTTGTTGAGAAATTAGGGAATTAATTCGTTCCCTCTTTCCATGATAATTAATTGTGAACTTTTTATGCTTCTTTTACTTAGATATTATCTTTTTTAGCTTATTATTTCTTTCATCAAGTCAATTATCAAAACACAAGAGACACAAGTTTAGGCTCTTCAAGCCACGACCACCAAAACCTCTCCCTCTTGGAGAGGAAAGCATGAAACAAATTCTTCTTATATATCTTCCATTGGCGGGGTACCATAGGTAAAGTGGACCCACTTGAAACCAGGTATGTCTCAGACCATCACTCCTCTTCTCTTGACTTCTCTAGCTGATCTCACTTTTTCTTCTGCCCTTCTTTGCCTTCTGCTAGGAAGCTTGGTCCCTAGTCTAGCAACCCCAAATTGAGTGCTTCCTAATGGCTTCCTTTGATCTTATCCTTAGCTTCCTAAAGTATTGTTCTCGGCCTACTTCCAACATCCTTTAGACATCTTTGAAACTCAAGACCGAGCCTTTCTTCATGACGTTTTAGCCTTCCTCTTTACTTTAGATTATGACCTCACGAGATATGCGAGATAAACTTACTGGAGACAAAAACGAGAAGTATGATAAGTCTTTCTTCCTTGATAGCTACCTCCTTTCTTGAGCAAATGGATCCTTTCATCGTTGGCATTACCTTCTTCATGCATTTGTTTCTATGCACTAGAAGAGAGACTTATCTTTTTCTTTGATAGCCTTGTGCCAAATGTGTGAGAGTGGTATAGACCCAGAACAAGGTAATTCTTCTCTTCTTTTCTTCCAGGACTAGCCTCCTATTCTCACATCAATGTAGACCCAAACTTCACTCTTCTATACGGACATAGTCAAAATTTCTTACCACCCACAGCCAGAGCCACATCATCCTTTATATAGTGTACGGCTTTGGCTTGTAGGCCAACATGAGGTTTGTGTCGACTTCATCAAGGAGAGAATATTTAACGGCTTTAACTAAAGCGGAACTTTCTCTTTGTGCTTCTTCATTACATAGAATTCATAGTACAAGTCATTGTGAGAACAGAACTGACCACACGTTCCAGCATTCCCTGTTACTTCAGGAGGTATTCTGTGTTATGAGTCTCTCAATCTGAAGAATCTCATAAGAAAAAATTTGATTAGTAATCCATCTGTTATAGCATCTTATTAACCAACATTGTCTGATTTGAGAATAGCAGATTAACACTCCATCTCTCTTCACATGAGACCATAATTCTAATCTTGTGAGACCAATGATTATAGACATCTTCATCATTGTCTCAGGTCACTCTCACCAGCGTGTTCAAGGTATGACTCTTAAGTTCCTTCTTTTTGGGGATAGCTGAAAATCCTCAAAAAAGGTACCGTCTCACGACATTCTTACCGTGGATACCTAATACATCCCCAAAGAGTATCAGATGGAGAGTTATCCAATCCCACATTGTATCTTCGGTGAAGACCAAAATGATACGTCTATCTCTCCTCTTAATTAGGGGAGGACCTGCATTCCTATCTCAAAGGAATTTCCCAAACTCCTCTTATCCAAGGACTTGTCAAGGCTCCCTGCATCTAGGGACAGTAGAGCTCCTAGGGACTTACTTCCAAGTTCTACCAGGGATAATAAACTTGTCTGACCCCCTCTTAATCGGGGACTGTACTTGACAATGATGAAAACACAGAACTACTCATAAGAGAACCACTTGCTTTGATGTCATGAATTTCTTAAGTTGTTGAGAGTCTTCCGACTTTGGGATATCTTCATTGGGGCTCAAATCACCACATCACTTTTCGATTTTTGTACGAAAGTGATCCATGTTCCCTAATAATTTTACCTTTATATGTCTTTGCTTTCCTTCAAGAGCAAAACACTTCTTCCAAGGATCTTGTTGCAATATGGTTATCAACTTGTGGAAAACTGTAACGCCCTTTGAACACTCTGAATAAGCTCATGGAATGTATTAATTATAAATATGAATACCAAATCAAAATTTTACCTTAGTGAATGATCTTTCACCATCACATCCTTCTTGTCTGCCTTAGGCATCTTTTTTATCTCTAAGATATGTCATGCGTCTCTATATTTTCCATACTTCTGTAGGTCCACATATATTCCACGGAGATCTCTAGTCAAGTCTTCTTGGTTTCTTGGATGTTGATTGCTTCTTTCCATGGTTGTACTTCCCATGATATTCCTTTTTCTTTCTACGATTTTATTTCATTCCACAGAACTTCCATTGCAGTTCCTTGATGTGTACAACCATCTCATATTCCATATGAGGACATATTATGTCAATTTCATCTAGTGTAGATCATACCATTTTGGCAACACGTGCATCATAGAGTTTACTGCTTTCTATTTTGAGTTATACTTCTAAAGATAGAAGTATACTACACAAATACATGGCATGGCTCTGTAGCATCAGTGTCAACATATATATACATGTACCTCATTATTTGCAACTTTGAGTCATCTATGACGGGTTTCCTTAGAATGAAGAGTTTCATTTTCTTGATTTGCTTCATCAATATGTCATCATATTCTAATCCCAAAATTATGTAAGTTAGAATTATGATGAGCCTTTTCTTCTTCTAACTAATGAATCCAAAGGAGATTCCCATTAGAGGTATTTTGTTTTGTGTGTTATTGAATGATGACCCTTGATCTAGATGACCTCCTTACATAAATATTGTTTCTGTGAAGGGTTCTAGGAACCCACTTCTTTCATGGCACTCTTTTGTTGGCTGTTGTGGGTCTTATTCCTTGGAAGGTTCTAAAGGCATTGCAACGTTCACACTTCTTGTGTAGCATGAAAGTACTTCTAAAGCTTGACACCGTTCATTCTACCTCTAGTTCAATACCCACAGTTTCTCGAGGGTGAGCATGAGAAGTTAAAGAAAGGATGGGAATACATATCCTATTGCAAAACTTGTATAGATAAAGGCGTCCTATTCTCCTATTGGTTCTTCAGTGGCTTCTCCGAGGTGTCTCCTAGATGTATTTTTTGCTTAGGATGGTCGGTCTTATCGGGTTTAACATCTACCCTTTGTATTGGTTATAATTTTGGCCTTTGGAAATTTGCCCTTGAGTCGATGCTCATTATTATTGGAGTACACTTTCTTCTCCGAGAATATTTTGGTCTTCTTACAGTGTTCTTCGTAACTTCTAAATTTTCAAATTTACATTATTGAATATATTTTATCTTAATTATGAACTAGCAAACCCGAGGTTAAGCTTAAATCCATGTATAACCACCCATGGCCAAGAAGTCCACGGGTCACTCACAATTAGAACCTCCTGATCTATCTGCCCACAATTTCCTTATCCATATTGAGTGCCTTGAGATGCTATCTTTTACTCTTAAAATGTGGGAGCAGAAGAATTATAACAACGGGAGGTAGCACTTCGTCATTAAGAACTGATTTTTTTTTTTTTTTTAATCCGGTATTAGGAGAACACTCTTTTTCCTTATTTTTGTGGGTATTAGGAGAGTTCCTAAACTCTTGCTGTCTTTGGGAGGCCAGGATGTGTTCAGGATTGACCCTATATATAAACCTAATGCATTATCTGTGCCCATAGACACGCTAGGTGTGTTAAGCGAGTTTCAAACACGGGTGGGGCCTCTCCAATATTGCTGACAAAAATTTCTTCCTTGGACTAATTTGGGGGAGGTCCAAGATCAGCAACTGGCCATTTGCCTTATAACACCAAATTATATTGGCAACTTGTAAATGATAAGCTAGATATATAGATATTATAGATTTAGTAGAGGCCTTATAACACCAAGAGTATGTCCCGACAACACATGCATGAGATATAAACCCAGGATATAGAATCTTACCGTTTAACAAGTGCGGAGACTCTATGAAATGGGGAGTCTACTCCTTTAGGCGAGATCATATGGGCCACCCATATCTCATGGGATTTGGGGGCGGCGGTCTCGTTAGTTTCACCCAGTGGGGGCCATATAGATGAGTTTGGGCAACCGTCTGGTGGTTCACCCGTTGCAACTTCATATTAAACCATATATCAACTGTATAATTAACTATTATCTATTACTTGAAACATTTCTAAAAATTTAGAGTCCTGGTAGGGATTGGATTAACAACAATAGACCGTTTGCCCTTTCATGAGGTGGTTTAGCGAGTTTCGAACATGGGTGGGGCCTCAATATTGGTTATCAAACACTTTCAGGTGATCATCCTTAGGTTTGGCCTAGCACAATAGGCTAATTAACAATTGTTTGTTACTTGAAACATTTCCGAAACTTTTAAGTCCTTGGTTGGTTGGATTACTCAAACACTGAGCCACTTGCCCCATGCAAACACTTTCCAATGCAGGTCGTCAACTGTTTGGTCTAGCACAATAGGCTAATTAACAATGTCTGTTATTTGAAACATTTCCGAAACTTTAAAGTCCTTGGCTGGTTGGATTTCTCTAACACTGAGCCACTTGCCCCTTCATGAGGGACGCCCTTAAGGGTTCAGCATAGATGTGTGTATTCCTATTTCCAACACCCTCGTCAGGCCACACTTTAGCTAAGGTCCCCTGCCTAACCTCAAGCAAAACTAGCTCTATCCCCATCTTGAAAATTATACATACTAAGATTTACCCCAGATTTTCCCTTGGCCAGTGTGCTGCTGTACTATTGAGCTACATGCCCCTTCATTGTGGGCATCATTAATGGTTCGACCTAGATGTACGGATTTCTATCTCCAACAAAGAAAACACCTAATTTGGAAGTAAAGCATCAAAACTGAACGAAAGAGAATGTATAATGAACAAAGTTTTTATGCCAACATTCTACCATATTCCAAAGTTGTCATGTTTGACTTCTAAGTCATTTATATAGATTTTAATCATTTCTTTATGTTTAATTGAGTATAATTGCAGCCCAATTCGTTTCATATTTAATCATCCCTGAATTAGGTGTGCTCATGCTCCTAAGTCATGACTTTTGGACCTATGTGTGGAAGTGCTCGTTGCTCTGTTTCCAAAGGTTTTGAAAGTGGTCATTTCAAAAGTCATCCCCGTTTCCAAATGTTGTCCTTACCCTATTTCAGGCAACTAAGACTTCAAAATATTGTGCTCTTTGGTTGAATCAAAAATTTTATTTGCATATTAAAGACTGGGAATCCAAAAGGAAAAAGTGGTTCCATTTAAAGATATGTGCAACCTAAATTATCCAAATTCTTTTTATTACACTCCATCCATCTATTTCGTTGTAGCATTCCTAGTCCTTTAGTATTCAATTATAACTCTATAAAATCAAGATGGCCATCCATATTCAAAGGCTTATGCTTTTCTTTGTGTTATCTTCTAATAAGGATTTTTATTTCCAAGTAATTCAACTACCAAAGGTAGTACATGCGAGTAGAGAAGTAATTCAACTACCAGTTATTCTCCTACATAGTACATGCTTTGATAGATTATATCAAAAGTCTTACCAATACAATAACATTGATTGTTGTATGTGGACATTTTTGTTCAGGATGGTCCATTACATAATCAAGATGAGGAGCTGGATCATGCAATTGCACTTTCTCTTTCTGAAGAACTAACCAAACCAGATGGTATATGATGGCAATTTCATTTTTTACGGTTACTTTTAGTTTAATTATATAATTTAGCTCGATGCTTTTCATATATTCAACTAAACCTTTCTTGCTTAACAAGACTTTGTCATTTCCATGTTTTAGTGAAACTGTTTATGGTTTGATACTCTCATACAACCTTTATCAAGTTACATGCACCCTCATTAGAAAAAACAAGAGAATTTTGCTTGTCATGACTATCTTTCTTTGTCATTGTTGACTTAAGAAAGTCTTTTAGCTAAGAAACTAGTTTCAAGGTTATGGCATAACTTGTCATATAAATTGAACATAAGTTATATCCAAAATGTTAACTTGTAAACTACTTAGCTAGTTTTAGGCTTTCCATTTAAAATCTACTTCAGTTTGAACTTTGAACGAGTTGTTCCATAGACTTGAATATTAAGATATTTTGGTGTAAGGATTAAAAATTAGCCCGTAAGGCCTCTCAGTTATTCATTTATTTTATCTAATATAACATTTACTATTAAATTAAAACCACTCGGCACAAATACGTTATAGATCAAGATCATACTTTGTAGAGTGTCGTAGAATAAAAATAGGAGCAAGGATGCTGAGTTCTTTCGGTTTTCCTGGTTCTTATTCCTTTGGTGTATCTTTGCACCTTTAGGGGCAATTGCTAGTTTAAAGTCTAATTATTTAAAGGGTGCTAGCTCAATGGAAGAGCACCTGCTTTACAAGCAGGAGGTTGGTGGTTCAATTCCATCGTGCCCTGATATTCATATATAGGGAATGACGAAGATCAGTTTTTGGTGACAGATGCTCTTTTGACCATCACCAATGAGCTTATGGTGATATTTTTTGACCCTCACGGAAATTGCTAGTTTAAAGTCTAATTCTTTAAAGGGTGCTAGCTCAATGGAAGAGCACCTGCTTTACAAGCAGGAGGTTGGTGGTTCAATTCCATCGTGCCCTGATATTCATATATAGGGAATGACGAAGATCAGTTTTTGGTGACGGATGCTCTTTTGACCATCACCAATGAGTTTATGGTGAGACTTTTCGACCCTCACCAAAATATGAAATGGTGACGGTCAACGAATGCCACCATATATATGCATCAATAGTGACAACCATTAAAGGTCCGTCACCATAAATCGTTGTTGTTTATATGAAATGGTGAGGGTCACTGTTTGTCATTATAGTCATTATTCGTGACGGACCTTGATGTCACCAATGCATTTATGGTGACGGTCAATGAACGTCGCCATATATATGCACCAATAGTGACGGCCATGAAAGGTCCATCACAAAAAATCGTTGTTGTTCATATGAAATGGTGACGGTCACTATCCGTCATTATAATTAATATTCGTGACGGACCTTGAATGTCACCACAACACATACTTTCGGCGACGCCACCTTTGGTGACGTTCAGTTTTTTGGTGATGGAGGCTATTGTCCGTCACCATTGCTCATATGAAATGGTGACGGTCACTATCCATCACTATAAATCATTATTGGTGACGAACCTTGTGATGTCACCAATGAGTTTATGGTGACAGTAAATGAACGTCACCATATATATTCACCAATAGTGACGGCCATGAAAGGTCCATCACGAAAAATCATTGTTGTTCATATGAAATGGTGACGGTCACTATCCGTCATTATAATCAATATTCGTGACGGACCTTGAATGTCACCACAACACATACTTTCGGCGATGCCACCTTTGGTGACATTCAGTTTTTTGGTGACAGAGGCTATTTTCCATCACCATTGCTCATATGAAATGGTGATGGTCACTATCCGTCACTATAAATCATTATTGGTGACGGACCTTGAATGTCACCACAACACCTATACTTTCGGCGATGCCACCTTTGGTGACGTTCAGTTTTTTGGTGACGAAAGCTATTATCTGTCACCATTTCTCATATGAAATGGTGACGGTCACTATCCGTCACTATAAATCATTATTGGTGGCGGACCTTGAATGTCACCACAACACCTATATTTTCGGCGACGCCACCTTTGGTGACATTCAGTTTTTGGTGATGAAGGCTCTTTTGACCCTCACCAATGAGCTTATGGTGACCATTTTTGCCCCTCACCAATGTGCTTTTTTCTTGTAGTGCTCATTCCACGATTCCCCATACATCTGCTCTAAGAATTTTCAAATTATCTATTGTTCATATATTCTAGAAGATTAGGTTACTTCCATTGAATAGTGGTGGCCTGATAGAAAAGACTCCTTCGTGACTTCCCATTGTGACAAATCTCCTTCAAATGATCAAGCTTCTTCAGAAGGACCTGCCCTTATTCCAATTGTTGGGAAAAATACTTGTTGGGGGGGGTGAATCAGTATTTAAAACACACAAAATTTTAATTTTCTTTTTTGGATTCTATACGCGACTTTACTAATGCCAACTATCGTATGTACACAACTCTAATTAAGGAAACTAGTGTGTGCCTAGTAAACTCATAATTCAGATAAATATTCAATTACTTGACTTAGATATGTGCATCATTGATTCATCAAATATTTTTTGAGTAGTAAACATGTGCAGTAGTAACAGATTAAACCATCATACATAAGCAACACACATGAACACGAAGATTTAAGGTGGAAACCCAATGTGGGAGAAAACCACTGATGTTGTCGTCTATGTCTTCAATATTTATTATAAAGAAAAATTCTTACAATATTTTACTAGCGCAAACTCATACTAGTACGAAGGAACCCACCTACAAAAGGATGCAACCTTCACTCGTTCTCCATCACCAACTGGAAGGGAGCTCCAACCCCCTGATCTCGTTTACGAGCACCCACTAGAAGGGAGCTTCAACCCCTTTATCTAATCACCAACTACTACTGGAAGGAAGCTCCAACTTCCTCACAGAAGGATCCAACCCTCAACACCATCCATGGGCCATGTTTTATAATTTTTCACTCTGGATCCACCGGCTTCAATACATAACAAATTTTAGCCCTATTTTCATATGATTTTTAGATTGGGCCCTCTACACTCATTTAAGCCCAATACCATACATCATACTGAAACATTTAATTGTACCAAAAACAATCACTGAATCACCAATCACTGATCTTTAATTACATTCAACTAGCAACATTATCAATACTCAAAGAACCCTGATCTGTATGAAGACTTCATTGACAGATAAAAGAAACATAGAAAAACTTATTATACATATTCTTCATCATTCTTTAGAAAAAAATTGGCTTGCATACGTGCTTTCCATAGGCATTTTCCCTATGTGTACTGTTAGGGTCCCATGATTTAGCAGATTGGCAGACCAAATGCACAGGGTAACATCAGACCAGTCTTTGGAGTCCTAAGAACTAGCCTTCCTGGACTCAAAGAGGGCTCTCTCTATTGTATGCAAAGGGTGTGAACTTGTTTTCTTTAGATGGTTGATTTTAGGCTAGTTGTTAAGTGTAGGGTTTGTTGTTTGTTTGGTTGGGTAAGATGATCAAGTAGGATAGGTGGAGTGAGAGGTCATAAAATCAATTGGGCTATGGAGTCTATAAAATTCAAGGATATATCAACAATGAGTCAGAGTGCATCACAGGGAAAATCTAGTGTGGTCAATGGATATTTTAACGTTATGTGTGAAGTGAGATGAACATTAAGTTGGTGAACAAGGTAGGGAAAAGGGCAGTGAAGTATCCTTTGTCAAATACCCATAAACAAGAAAGTCTTAAATACTAATAAGAAAAATATACTAATCATGAGGTAGGGCTAACCATTAACTCAATGACAATACTTAAACAAATAAACATTCAAGACAAATAATTCCAATGCAATAGAAGGCGAGAAACTGATTTAACTTCTAGTGATTTTTCCTTCAAGCTTTAAGAAAAGATATAAGATGACAAATAACTTTAATCCATGAAGAGGTAACTCCTAAGCATCACAAATCAAGCTAAAAAGAACTTCGAGGCAAACTACTATACATGGACAAAGGGAAAGATCAAACCAAGACCTCTTTGGCTTAATCTAACAAGGAGTACATCAAAGAGAGTTTTGTATACAGAGTTTAGATAGCCTCAAATAAGCAGGGCTTGCAATAAAACATATTTGAAAACTAGCATATTAATCCATTAATGAAACAAACAAGCTTATATGGGCCTAAGGATTAGTTAAGAATTCCTTAAGCTAACCCAACAGAGGAAAACATAAAGACAGTAGCAAACAGGAGGACTAAGGTGCCTCGAACAACATTTCTCAACCTTAACTTTTCTGATCTACTACAAACATAGAAGTATAGACACAATGATAAAAAAGAAAACATAAAAAAATTAGAAACACATCACCATTAACCAAGCTCAGGGATCTTGCAAGCAAGCCTTCATCCTCATCAATCAAGGAAAATCATTCACAAGATCCACAACACCAAATTGCTCTTTAACCTCAAAGAACCATGTATTACCCTAAAAACTCACCAAATGCCAACATTTACAATGAAAAATGATGCTATATATAACAAGTAAGGAGGAGAAAAACCTAATAGAGCCTCTAGAAGTCTATTGGCTAATTAGAAGTGTCACTATTGTCCTTGAGGCCTTACAAGGCCCAAGGCACAAAATATCTAAAATAAAATATTTTTTCGGTCATTTTTAGCAAATAAATTGACATTTAGGCTCTAAAAAGCCTCCTAAAACTTTCCAAGTGTACATTTTTGACTTTTCAACTCTAGGGGCGTAGCACTGTGTTTTAAGATGAATTTGCATACCAAGGGCATACCATAGGAGCAGAAAAATGGGTCAAATTGCAGCAGTGTTTCGAAAGCCTTCCCGATGTCGAACTAGGCTACGTGATGGTTCGTTTAAAATCCCTTTAAGTATAATTTCTAGATATACCTCTATTTCTCTGATTAGACCTCCGGAACCTGTTAAAAAATAAAAAATTCGAAGGCTAGTAAAGGCGTAGCACATGTCCTGAAAACAAGGCAGAATGGTGAAAATTAGGGTGTTTTTAACCCTTTTGGGGGACCAAAACAACTCCAAATGATCTGAAACTTTGTGAGCATGCTATACATGTGATGAGGATTCCAAAAATGCAAGCCTTTCCTCCTGAATATGCTCTAGGAAAAGTCTTAGCACCATGTGTGCTACCCCCTCGGCCCTCAAATTTGTAGAAAACCAAAACTTGTCAAAATTTTCCCAAATTTGGTGGAAGTATGCCTCATGGGTTTTGGGAGACCTGTAGAGAAGCTTGGGCCAAAATTCCAAGGTTAGCTTGGCATTTTTATTCTTTTAATGCTTGGATCTTGCCTTGGGCCTTTTTGTGTTTTTCCCTTGCAATTTGGTTTCTCCAGGCATAATGTTTAGTCATCCTTCTTTGGAGGTCAAGATTCTGATTTGCTTTCTTCAGTTTATCCTCAAAATGTATGTTGGCTTTTTCCAACCAAGGCTCCCAATCATACTCTATCTCCATAGCAAGTAGCTCCCTAAGAGAGAGCTGCTCTGCCAAGGCAGATTCTTGCTCTCTTTCTCTTGCCACAGTCTTCTTTAGACCTATGGTTCGGGGTTTTCTTTTGGATTGTCCTTCTTCTTCTTCACTCTCCTCATAAGTTCCCATGAACCCTTCAAGCTTTACCTATGCCTTTTGAGCTTCTTTCCTGTATCTAAGGGCTCTAGCCTCATAAATTTCAATTTGTTCTCCTAGCTGCCCGTTCTCCATATCAAGGGCATTATTCACAGTCTTAGCCCTATCTAGGTATACTTGGAGGTTTTCAATTTGTGTATATTTATCAGGTAGATGGGTGGGTGTTCTTCAATCAGCAGTTTTTGTATCATGGAGACCAAGCTAATTTCTTCCTTTAGGCTTTCTACCTTTCTCTCTAAGTTCACCCATTTTAAGACAGTATGAAAATGGCTAATATGTCTAAATACCTCTTAAAAAGCCCTCAGGAGGCAGCAAGTAGAGGGTGGGAGGAGCCTTGAGAAAATTTGAAGGTATAATGTAGCTTGAAAAGCTTCTTGGCTAAACATGTAGCACAAGAGCATAGCACCTGGCAGAGATGCACGCTGTGAGGTAGGCCTGAATGGCCCAACGTGTAACATCTAGGTAGAACACAGGAGTGCAGCAGTGGAGTTGTCGGGTGAGTAAGGCTCGTGCCTATTGGGCCTTCATGCTGTGTTGAACGTGGCAGGAGTGTAGCAGCTCGAGCCTGTTGGGTGCTGCATGCCGAATGGGTAGCACACTGCCACAGGTGCACAACACAACATTATATCCTCTGAAGAATGCACACACAGGCGCGTAGCACAGCTTCTCAGGCATGTAGCGCAGGTTTTTTTCGCCCAATGTTTTCCAGATTTTCAGAAATTTCTCCTTGAACGCTTTTTCTCCTTGTTAAGTGATAAGTGAGTTGAAAAAAGGGAAACTAAGGTGCTTTTATACCTCTTGAGAAATAAATCAAATTTCTAAAACCCACTTTGCTATGTTTTGAGTTTTACCTTTTATGTTTTTCAATGACATCCTGTGGCCTTTTTTGTAGGTGATGACTTTAAACATAAAAAATGATCTTTTGGTAGTTGATTTCAAAACAAAAATTTCTTCCCCTCTTAGTGTTTATGACAATGATATCTCTATTTTTCCAAATACTATAAGTCATGTCCACCATGTCTTCTCTTGGTCACTCCTGTTTTCTTGCTGGTGCCTATAACACATTTTCCTTTGATCCCTTTGTCTTTTTTTGGATTTCTACAACCTTTAGTAACCCAATAGGGATTTCATGTTTATCATGATTTTCCATTTCTGACACTTTACCTCATTCTTTCCTTATCTTGACCATTTTGAAGACCTTTGACTGCACTTGGAAACTTATGCTCCTTCATACTAATACTCTTTACAATTTCTCCCTTTGGTGTAGTGAAACAGTTTTGCCTTGACAAACCTTGTAAGTCACCCTCTGATATCATTTTTCAAACTTCTGCCTGCTATCATCATGGAGGTTTCTCATCTTCACTTCCAGTTTCAATAAATCTTTAATTCATGCATCAGTGGTGCTGATGTACCTTCATCCTTGTGGTTTCTGCATTGGCATTTCTTGATTGACAATATTGTTTTTCTACTTAGTCTAAAATCCTGATTTTTCCTTGAACTTAGGCATGCCTTCTTTTCTCTGCTGTGAATTTCCTTTAGTGAGGATTTTTCCTCTCATATTACCTCTTTTTCTATTGATGGCCATC
The DNA here is from genome assembly GCA_034641835.2 of Pinus albicaulis. NCBI lineage: Eukaryota > Viridiplantae > Streptophyta > Pinopsida > Pinales > Pinaceae > Pinus > Pinus albicaulis. Next base: position 66,561 of record JAXQQM020070855.1, read on the forward strand.
TCATTCATTCCTATAGAAATGTCTAAGATGGGTAGCTGTCTTTTACAGAATTTGTGCTTTGACCAAGGAGGTCCTTTCTTGAAGGCTTTTTGATACCTTTTGGACAATCATGAGCTAACCCTCCATTTCATTTGATTTCATCTTTGGGAACATGTAAAACAGTGAGTTTAGAAACCAAAACAATGAATAACTTATGAGACCCTATATGACCTATTGGGAGGCATTTTGGACTTGGCCTTTGGCTAAAAACCTGATTTAGGGTTTTTAGGTGTAAAACAGAGTTTTGACAAACGTATATGCATTTCAGACTTAAAAAATGATGACTTTGATTTATCTAAAGAGCCTATAAAGGTAGCTTAAAACCACCAATGCTTGAGGCACTTGGTGAATAGGGGAAAAGGTTTAGGCTATGTTAGCCCCCCTATAATTTTTTTGACAAGCAAACAGGGGGCTAAACTATTTTTGAGCCTTCAAGGAATGCATTTCCCCTGAAAACACAGTCTCCTTGAAGCCTCTATGTGCCTTTTATCCTTTAATCAATTCCCCTCTGTTGATTCCCCTTTTAAAGCCTCTCTGTCATGTGAAGAAATGCCCAAAGGCCCCCTTTTCCCCTCTTATTTTTCCTCACTTAGCTTCTATCCTCTTCCCCATGTCTTCCCCTTCTATTTCCCTTCTTACCCTTCGTTTCCCCCTCAAATCCCCTTTAAATTTCTCCCTTACCCCTTTGATGGCCATTATCCCCCTTTATTCCTCTATCGTTACCCTTCCCCAACCTCCAAAACCCATTAAAATGGGCAAAAAACCCACTTTCCGATCATGTTACAGGTCTAGCCCCTTTTCCGCTGGCCCCTTAACCACTTCCCACACATGCCCCGGCGTTGGGACCAAGCGCTTAAGTCCCAAGTTCTAATCGCAATCGGAACATCGGCGGGGGTCCTTTTCCTTTGTAATATCAAAAGTCCCGATCGCGATCGTTTTGACACATTATGTCCCACGACATGTTTTACACCGTTGATCCGCTGTACAGATCAACGGCTGAGCGCTAATCGCATTGCCCCCCATCAATCGCAATCGCAACACTCATTGTGCACCTCCCGATTGCGATGCTCCGACTTAATCCTGACCGCCCATTCTCTTACAGATCCGACGGTCATCAAAGCTTCCGATCATAGGTCCTCTCCCGATCGCACTGCCCTTCAGATTAAATCTCTACCGTCCGTTTTCGCCCAGATCTACGGTCTGCGCTCAATCGCACCTTTCGCCCGATCGCGATCGCGTCCCCATCTCTCCGCCTCCCGATTTCATCCCAACCATTGATCTGTCCCCGCAATCCAACGGCTGGCGCTCAATCGCAGCCCCCGCTCCAATCGCAATCGCAAGCCTTCTTGTCCGACCCCCGATTGCGATCCGCTGATTTAATCTCCGCCGTCCATCCTTCCCGCGATCCAACGGCCAGCGCTCAATTGCACCCCCGCCCGATCGCTGATCGCAAGTCCTTCCTCCCGTCTACCGATTAAATCACAGCCGTTCATCTCCCCGCTGATCCTACGGCTCAGTGCTAATCGCTTCATTCCCTTCGCACCTCCTGTTTCTCCCTCCGATGGATTGTGAGCTGTTGATATGGACCCGAGATCAACGGTCAGCGCTCAATCGCAATCCCCTCTCCGATCGCAATCGCAAACCGTTTCGTCGGACCCTCGATTGCAATTTCCCGATTGAATCCTGGCCATCCGTTCCCTCCCAGATCTGACGGCTTGAGTTCAATCGCCCTCCGCCTCTGCTGGGTCCCACTCCATTCATCCGTTCATTGTTTTTTTTTTTGGGTGTTTTCCTGTGTAATTCGCCCAAACGCTAAACTTTGGTTTTTCACACTGTGCGTTCATTTCTCTGCTCCTCTCCGCTATTTCCATTGATTCTCCACTATTCTGCCACCATTCCTCTGCCTCCACAGCATTCCGCCACCACTACCCGGGCTTTAAACAGGTATATGTTAAGGTGTGCAGATAGTGCAGAGAGGCCAATTCAGCGGACAAACAAGACAACAGAGCAGGATTTGAGGAGGATTCAAGCCTGTAATTGAAGATTAACGTGTTAATCCTGCGGTCAAAGGCTTAAGGCACTGTTTGAAGACTAAGAGCGCACCAGTAATGCCATAACTGTGCTACCTAACAGCAGAGTTTTTCTCTCTCTAGAAGTACACCTCCTACATAAATCTCCATGCTTCCTCGAGCCCATAAGCAGTAAATTGCACTGACAGAACTCCTCAAGAGACTGTCAAGCAGCATTAAAGAGGCATGGAGGGACCTGCAGATCATTCCATCCAGTTCATTTATTAAGAATGGTGGCACAGAGCTCGAGGCGCCGAAAGGACCCCAAAGAAACACCAGAGGTCAAAATCTGACCTGACAGAGATCTCCGAACCAGATTACAGAGTACCACAGCGATGTAGGAAGCCATTGAGTGGTATGGGTGTGAACACTTCCACCTTACTATCTTAATGATTCTCATTCAATTGTTCGTCTACCTCTATTTCCTCTCTTCTCCTATAAAAGATCCCCGAGAACACATTGTAAAGGTTGTTGTTGCCTTGCTGGGCATCTGCTGTTAGAGGGATTCAGTTTGACTGTCAAAACAGCCTTGGGAGGAAGTTGCAGAGTATTTTTTATGTAATAGGCTGGGAGGAGAAGTTGGGACTGTATTAGCCATTGAGCCATATTGTACATGACTGGTTTTTCATCAATTAATCAAAGCACATTTCACAGGATCCTGGTCTATTACTATTGGTGATGTGTTTCTTAACTCTGTTTATTACATTTTCACATTGTTTCATGTTCTTTTGGTAGGCATCAGAATAATGGTATAGGATTCACCCTTGTTAGGTGCCCTATGCTGTCTGCTCTCCCTACCTTTATGTTTTCTGCTTCATGTGTATCTAAGAGTAAATTCGTGGAGTTTAACCAGTGCAGTGGATGTTATTGCCTGTTGGCTGATGTATGAACTCAAGAGTTTTCCACTTGGATGTTTCTTTGTCAAATCTTATCTCCATCTTTCCCTTGGAGTTGCTAAAGCAGATCTGGAGTTAAATAACCTCTGGTCTGATCTATAAGCGGCCCCATTGTCTCTTTGAGAGCTGCCTTTGAGTATGTCCAAGCAGGTCTGGAGTTAAATGACCTCTGACCTGATCTATAGACAGAAATCTGGTTGTTCTCCTTCTTTCAATTTCCTCTTTAATGTTCCATCCCATCATCTATCTAAAAAGATCCTTTAGTGTAGATGACTTGCCCTTTGAAAGCCTTGGCTAGTGGATGCAAGTAATTTCCTTTCATGACTCCATAGCCCAATGGATGGCACTGTCTTGGCCTATCCTCTTTGCTGAAAGGTCCTGCTGCCTTGTTCCTTTTCTCCCACTTCTTTCTCAGTCCACGATCTCGTGACCAACCCAGCAACCCTTCAACCAAATTATTTAAAACCCCCCTCTGTGCTTCATAACTAGTCTAATATCTCAATTCGAGCCTCAAAGACATATCACTCTTTGTTTTATTGGAGAGATCCCTCTCCGGGTCCAGGAGGGCTAGATCCTAGGGCCTCAAAGTGGTTCTGATGTTGTCTCCTCTTTTGGTCTTGCCAATCTGGCCAAAACATGGGAACACCAACAGGCTACTTGGCAATCCAAGGTGTAAGTAGAAGGGTTAGGCAAGTCAAAACAGAGTGGTAAGATCAGAGGTGGCAAACATAGTGAAAATGAGTGACAAAATCCTCATGATTGGTCTTCTGGGAGTGATAGGATAAGCATTTAGTCATCTACAAAGGTAAAAATTACTGATGAATAACATGTACATGATTATCGAGAACACAACTTGCATAAAAATCTCAATATACTTCAAAATATATACACGACTCTGCAGAACAAAACTCGCATGTATACACACCTTCCACGTATCGAACCCACGTACATATCAACAACTAATCTATGACTGTGCAATACTTTAGAACTTCAAACATACTTATATCATAACCTTCACTGCAACAAACATGCGCCAGACCACTGATCTAAACAAATCATAAATAGATCATGTAAATACATAGTCATTTCAGGTCTAATGATCGTGATCCATCATTCTATTCATGTGTGCATCATGATTTTAGATCTACCAATCAACTATAGCCCATACCATGCAAATATACTTCAGATTTAAGTATTCATTCATTACCCTTACTCATGCACACTTAGCACTTTTATCTTCACCTTCTTATATAGTCAGAGCCTTAGCCAATACCATGAGCCAAAACCACACTAGTGCCAGTGGTAATCTTGGATGGGATCAAATAACCGATATTGCGCTCAATATTGTGGGCTAATACCATGGTAAATACCCTTGGTATTAATAAATTAGCGTGCCAGCATGTACATGACTTTGCTTCTTCGTACCTATGTGTATACGCGACATGGCCTTGACGAACCCGCTTATATTTCTTCAAAAATTCACCTTTATCAAACTTTTGTTTCTAACCTGCAAACCTATGTCCCATCATTCTATCATTTTGTTCCATCATTCTATCACTTCTAAATTGATCTGTGAACTCATCTGAGTACCATATACTTGTTATTTTACAAGTGGTTTGCCATGAAGGACAACACATACATAATAATGCTTAAACATTTTCAAATTTTTCTCACCTTAAACATTGTCGACATGAAAATGCTTGAAATGTCTCTCCTTCCACTTGGCTCGACTCTTGACCAAATGTGATTGCCATCACCATGAAACATCCCATTTCAAAGACAACACTTTTTGAAACCCACAAGAAGGAATTTTGAACCCAATTCCCTCTTTGGCACTTGCTCTTTGACCTTTTCACTCTCTTGTACTCGCATCTTGTTCACATCATTGTTCACCAATGATGCATGGTTCTGCAATTTTACCTCATCTTGTTGACCTATTTTTGGAGGCAACATGTTAGACTCCTGAAACATCTCATCACAACCATTAGCAAACTCAATGAAATCATATTTTTCATTCGATGCATCTCCTTGAAAGGCCTCATTCACAACATATTGATGCTTGAACATTAACAAATCAAAATTTTGACTACCATTCACAATTCTCTTCATTTTTCGAGCATGCATAAGAGACAAATTCATCTTCTTACTATGTGCTATAACAATGTACTCAATGCCATTATTGAACAAGTGATACTTATTCTCATGGCAATGAAAGATTTCTCTCTTATCATAAATATATGGGCTTCCTAAAAAAATACCATAAATATCAAGCAGAACAACATCAAGACAAACTTCATCAAGAAAGTTTGTAGTGATTGCAAATCTAAGTATGCACTTCCTCGTCATCCGAAAAATTTCATTCTTACATATCCAACCTAAAGGATAAGGTCTTGGATGAGGAATGGTCTCTAAATTTAACTTCTTGACTAAGTCTTCAAAAATAAGATTGGCTTGTGAACCACTATAAAATAGGTTGTCAATCTTGCTATGCTTTGAAATAACTCTAACATGGAAAAGTTCAATTCATGTTTCTTCATCTTGAGTACTAATTAGACAACTTGAAGAACTAGTACTAGCAATGTCCTTACCTTTCAAACCCATTGTTGTGATCTTTGTTTCATCCACGAAATCAGAACCTAAATCACGTGTTATTGTTGCAGTTGTCTTCTCCTTCTCCATGTTTTTAATATTATTGGGTCTCATTTATGGATGAAGTTTCCAGTAATGATATTCATCATGTCCATCTTTGGAACAATGTTTTCATGTGATTTTTTATTTCTCCATCTTGATGGATGCATTCTTCTTTCCTTTACCCTTGAACTTACCCTTTTCTTTCTCTCCAGACTCAAAGGTATTATCACTTGTCTCATCTGAAACATGTTTCTCTCTTGCCTCTAGATGTGTGGCCTGAACACAAACTTCATCTAAATTTGAAGGATTAAACATTATAATAGTATGTCTTAGGTAACTAAGCAAACCTCCAATGTATTTTCACAAAGTGTCTTGAGATGTCAAATCTACACCCAATATTAGTGCTCTTCTCCTAAATTCTTTAGTATAGTTTTACACACTTTGTCCTTTACCTTGCCTAAAGTTTTTCCAATCCATTATAGCCTTCTACATGTATGATAATGGATAAAATTTTATTCTCAAGGCAACAAAAAAATCATTCCAAGAGGTTATGACCTTACCATGTTTGTACAACAGCCAGTCTCCCTAAATGTTGTGTTCGGTGTATCATGCCTACAAGGCAGCTGACTCGATTACCTATGGCAGGCTTGAAACCTAGTGGTGTTTCCCAAAATATACGTGATGGTACATGGGAGTCCAGTCCGTAGTAGTTTTGTCTAATGCGTAACCGTTCGATGAGAGCACCCCAATTATACTTATCATACATCAATATACTTCCATACGTGCGACGGGATATCACCCCCGGGTTGTAACGTAGACCATTAGCGACAACTCCTACATTTAATGACGTCAAAACACGTCTCTAGCCTAGACCACTAAACATTCACATTAATTCCAATGCTCCTTAATGTAAATTGGGTTCATTTTAATTTGATATTGATTAAAGTTTCAGTTTCAAGGCTCAAAACGAATGTCACCTAAATCCTTATGGGGCAGACTAAATGAAAGAAAAAAATCTTTGAATTTTGATGGATCCTAAACTATTCAGGGAAGAGAGACAATAAGAATGTACTCAATGCAGCAACAATAATGCCCCCAAACTAGTTCAGAGTTTCGAAAATGCAATTCTTTTCAACTTGAATTCACTTTCCCAACAAATGCAACTTATTGAAAATGAAAATGTCTTTCCTTTCACTAAGATGCACGAAATTTTTTTTTTTCACTTTGAAATGTGATCAAAAGAAAAAAAATCAACGAAGGAAGAAATGAAAAATTTGTTTACTTTTCTTTCAATCGAACCAAACAAAAATCACTTTAAAGAATGCACGAATGAAATTTTTTTCACTCTTCTTAAAATGACATATTATCTAAATAAAAAATGAAAAATAAAATCACTTCCAATTTATTTTGAATTTAGACAAAACACACTCTTCTATACTTGTGCGCCAAACAAACTGTAATCTTGTGCTTGACACTAAACCGAAGGGAAACAATCAGAAATGTAGAGATGACCAAAGAATACACCAAATCTCTTCGAAACAAGACAAGAAAAATGCAACAAAGGGTGTTTGAAATGGAAAAAAGTTCCCAAAATTACAAAAACTCAAAGAGACAAAACATACTCGCTCAGAGAACATAGGTAAGTCAAACACACAGTAAGGAGATCACTAAGATCTCACAGAATACCTCAAGGGTCAGGACACACTGTAAAATCAAAAGGGAAACTCGAATTTTCCCAAAGATTGAGATCAGTGCTTTTGTACTAAGAAGAAGGGTGCTGAAAGGCCAATCAATGCAACTATACTATATAGAACAACGTTTACAGCACTACTGTGAGGACAAAAAGGGTGCTATTGGCTAAAAACAAGGAAAAAATAAAAAGAGTCTCACATAAACACCAAACCTGACATAGTGAAGTGACTAACAATTCTTACACAAACTAATAGAGGCCTAAGCAGATTTAAATTTCAAGAATTAGAGATACTAATCCAAGATCAGTTCAGGGAAGGCAGAATTAAAAGGTTAAATCTTTCCCAGTGGAGTCGCCAGTTCTGTTGTCAATATAAATCCCCTCTATAGACATAGGCGATCTCTTAGCCCTTGAGTGGGTCTAGCAACATGATATTCTTTCCAACATGAACTTTCTTAACTAATTTTTATAATCTAAAGAGGAAAGAGACATAAATACCTTTTTCCAATCGCTATCCTTGGATCGGTTGATGGTGACCTCGATCCACGATCCTTGTAGGCCCGCTTCCTGCTATTGATGGCCCGCAAATACTTGTGGATGATTGGGAGACAATAACAAATGTGATACAATATATAATAAATGTAAACACTAGCTATCTAGCAGATCAAGGAGTACCATAATATTTTCATAATCATGTAGAAAAATATAGAAAGCAAACATCAGATGTTATTATTGATAAATTACAAAAGGAGAGCTTACAACTAGGCCTTGATGTTGGAGGCGTCCTTAGGTGAAAATCTGAGTCCTTCACCCAGCTCAAAATCATTCCTTCTCCCATGCACTTAGGCTTAATCAAAATGCTATCATGCAAAGGGATGAGAGTTCAGACAAGTATGACAATGATCAACCAAGCTCTAAACTTGGGGGAATGAGGGATGTGAATTTATAGCAAGGAGAAGGAGGTTGGGAGCCCATTAAAGGAGGAGGAAGGCCCACTTTCTAAGTGATGATCCCATATGTATGAGACCAAGGCTCTATAATGATAGAACTTGACCTTATCATCTCTATCCAACAACCAACTGGCCGCCCTTGAGCTTCCAGAGGTCGATGATTTTCCTCCATTTGAGGAAGAACTGCCAGAAAGGGGATCAATGTAGTTTTCCAGGAAATTATAGCACTGAAAATGCTGGGCCAGAACTGGGAAAAGGACATCAGTGTGGCCATGGCACCAGGAAGGGCACTAACCCGGGAAAATAATAATTTGACCAAGTTTCTTCAATGATCTTTCAAGGAAGTCCTCTTTGGATCTTCAAGGGGATATGTTAGCATATTTATTCATGATGGAAACATTGAACAGGATTCGTCACGGGGCATTTCAAGATTAGGGATGGGAAAATGAGCATGGTGACAAATTATTGTGTAACATAAAGATAAGGACTAAGGGTGGTTAAAAAAAACCTGAACGAGTTCATTGTGTTTTTATATATCAATGAACAGTAAAGAGATTTAACAACACAGTCCTCCCTTGAATTTATCCACCCTTATTAATGCTTCAAGGCCCTGCAATAGATTTGTATCCATCTCTTAGACCATCCAAAGTACTCCCATTTCTATTACTATTTTTTGTTTGGAAATGGATGTTAGGTATGGATATTTTATAAGCCATAGAGGGCCAAATGTGTGGAGGACCTTCACTAACCATATGTATCATAACATTACTGGAAATAAACCATGAGTTTTTTTTAATCGTTGGAACTACAAACTGGAGAAGAGGTGAGTCATCAAATTCAAGATGTTATTACGACCACCTCTATCCATGTTGTAATTTTTTCTCCCAAATATGCATATTCAAGCTTATGCTTAAACAATTTGTTGCTCATGTTGGATTCTAGAGCTCATATCATTCTAGTGTTTTTCCATGTAAATCCTAGTGAGCTTTGACAGACTACATGGTGGAAAGGAGTCAATGTTGAATCTCTACACTACCTCAAAATGAAGAGAACATATGACTCTCAACTGCATCATGATTCCACCACTATTTAAAAGTGGAGAAATACTCTTGATCAAGTTGTAAACATCATCGGTTTCAAACTGGAGGTGTGAAATAAGTGAGAGCTCAACCTTCTCTCTAGAATTGCATTTACTTTTAATTTTTATAGTCAATTAGACATTATTTTAATATATTTTTAATATTTTGAAATTATTTTTACTATATGTCATATATTTCTAATCCTTTTGTGGTGTCCTGAGAAGGTTAATAAGTAATTGAAGGATTTAATGCATATTTTAAGTTGAATACATGCCTTTTTGATGAAAGAGAACAATTTTATCACTTTATCGGGCTCTGTAAACTTACGAAAAAGGAACCCCATGGAGTCCTCTTTCATCTCTTTTCAGACTCCCAAAACATGAAAATATTGTCGAGCACTTGTATTTTCAAACTTGCTAAATTAAATGAAATGATGTTTTCTGAGTATAAATTTAACCTTTTATGGATTGGAATAGACTATTTACGAAAAAGGGATACTTTAGTCGAACATGGATAAAATGTTCTCCAGGAATTGTTTATGACTTTTTTGGCCGAAGAGACTAAATTTACAAAAGGAATCTTGGGAGTTTTATTTTTAACATCTTTTTCAAACTCTTTAAATATGAGAAAGAAGTTGAGTTACACCTCCACTGGACATGGTAAAATCATTAAACAATGTTAGACTCTTTGAACATGACGAGTCAAAACCACTCCTTCTTAGGGTTAGTTAATTATACTTAGTAGGATTCATCCAAAGGATGAACTTATAGATCAATCACATTTTATCCTCCTCAATCTTGTTAAAAAATAAAGAGGTATTGGCCAGAAATTGTTGGGAATTGGGAAAATTGGGTATTAAACCTGTTAGCCACCTATAAATTTTGGCATAGCAAACAGGTGCCTAAATATATTTTTGAGTCTTCCAAAGATACATTTCCTTTGTAAATATATCATTCTTGAAGCCTTCATGTGTTTTCTATCCTTCAAAGTGATCTTCGCTGCTGTTTCCCTCTTTATCCTAAAAAACATGTTGTTCTGTTATGAAGAAACTGCTTTCAAAAAAGGCCTCTATTTGCTCATTTCACTCCATCAAAATCCCCCATTTTTCATCCTTATTTCCTTCATGAAACCCCTCAAAAAATCCTCATTTAACCTCTAAATCTCCCCAAAACCCTGTTTAAACCTTATACCTCCACTTGTTTGGTGTAAAAATCCCTTCTTTCCTCTACCGAAACCCCTCATTTTGGCTTAAAAAGCACCAATTTTAGGCCTAAAATCACCTTTTTACATTATATAGGACCTAAGCCCCCAAGGGTTTATATCCTTAGCTCTCTACCTCATACGACCGACAGCCCCGCAACCGAGCGCTAAGGCCTTAAACCTTTCTTCCTAACCCCTTATTTCCCTATTTTCTTTGTTATTTCTTTATCCCGACAGTTCAACTTTTAAATGACGGTCGACCGTCGATCTACATGGATCAATGGCCATCGCACTTTATTCATTCTCCACCCATAAAATCTCTCCATTACCCCTCTGATTGAGTATGGACTGTCGATCTTACTCCTAGATCTGACGGCAAGCACTAATCGCGTCGCGCAAGTCTCAAAGTGCCATCCTCTTGTCTCCTCTGATTTGCGATCCCCGATTCAAATCTAACCATTCATTCATCAGATCGGATGATCAGGGTTAAACTTGAAAGTCCATTGATCTGCCCACTCCATGACAAAGACCCCACGTCACCCTTGGGCCCACTAACCTCATTTAACATGAATCTCTCCCCGCCGCATACAATCCGCACCGTCGAATCTGTGTCCAATCCGACAGTTAGTGTTGCGTTTCACATTTTTTCCGCGCTCGAATGTTAATGCCCAAAAACTTTGTGAAATAGGTGGTATTGTGAGGGACATGCATCAAGCGGCGTACCATATCGCATTTTTTTTCGTGATACCATTTACAGTCCAAAACTTTTACGAAAACTACTCTGATTTTCCCCTTTACCACTGACCCCGAAATGTTGTTTATCTTTTGATCTTATCCGTCGGTCTATGTGATCGGACGACTTTGATTTAACTTTGCACCAATTCATTCGCCATCCGTCTTTCCTCCCAAGTGTTTCTTCGAATGATCTCAATCGTAGATCTCCGTCAATTAATCTAAATCGACGGTTCCATTTTAACCACGCCCCCAAACCTCCAAAGCCAATTCTAAACCTTTTTCGCCAGGTTTTCTTCACTTTTATTTGTTTTTTGCAGGTTATAAAGGTTTTCTCCCAGAGATTTAAAATTTTCATGAAAGCCAGGAATGATTGTTCCAAGTCTTCGGTACAGGGAGGGATCCAATATTTCCTCATTAAATGAACACCTCCACCCGTGTAGGCCTCCTGCGCACCTGCAAACAAAAAAACAAAGTGAACAACAATTAAACAAAGAAGATCAGAGCACCAGTGAAGCATTAAGGACAAATCAGCAGAGAAAGCCTCTACACGCCAAATCAGAGAGGCTAGTCACCTTCCATCGACCCATACTGCCTCCTGTAGTCCTATTTTCATTAACATAGGTCACAGTCAAGACTATTAGAGTTATTGACATATATGCAGCTCAGAAGCAACTGCCCACCTACCAGAGCTTCTGAAAGTAAAAAAAAAATAGCCAGAGTGCAAATACAGCAAAGGTCCATTTAATGAAGTATGGAGCATGTCACTTCTTCTCCATCAAGCCTCCCAGAGGTCGAGAAACATTAAAATTCTTCATTTAATTGGGCCAACTATCTCCTCTATTACTTCACCTCCTCAATCACCTATAAGAACCCTTGTAAATTATATTGTTGTGGTCGGTTGTTGGGATTCATTTGACTTTCTAAACTCTTATTGAGGAAAGTAGCTGAGTAGTTTGTAAAATAGTAGGTTGGGAAGAGAAGTCAGGATTGTAAAGCCACTGAGCTCAAAGTGTATGACGTTTTTCACATCAATTGCACAAGTAGATTCATAGGATCCCGGTCTATATTATTGGTGATGTTTCCTCACTGTAATTGTCTCCTTTCATGTTTTATCATACTATCCATTATTCTCTGATAAGAATTAGTAATCTCGCTTAGGATATACTGCTGCAAAGTACCCTAATGCTTCCTTCTTTTCTTATCCTTTATGTTTTCCTGTTATCTGTGTATCTAAGAAAAAATTCACCATAATTTAACCAGTCAAAGATGTTGGCTTGCCCATGCTTACTAATGTATGAATTTAGAATATGTTTTTAGAGGTTCTTGTTTGGTCTCAGCTGGAAGAATTTGGAAACTAGGAGATTAGAGTTAGCCCTGTCTCACTAGGTGCCTTTTCCAATAGTTAGCCTTTCAAGATCCCTTGGAGTTAGTGTCAAAAGAATTGAAGGTTAAAAGTATTTCTTTGATCTTAGGCCTTTCTCTGTGTTTAATCTTAAATGTTTCCTACCTTTTGAAAGTGGTTATGAGGACTGCTGGATTGTCTCCCTTAAGAGTATGCTGAAAGCAGGCTGGGTTAAAAGTCCCTACTTGATCTTAAGCTACCCTTTGTGTCTTATTGAGAGTCTCCTTTGAAGTATGTCAAAATAAGGATAGGTTCAAAGTCCTTACCTGATCTTAGGCCGCACCTTGGTCTCTTTCTTTCGCCCCCTCTTAATGTTCCATCTCACCATCTATCTAAAAATATCCTTTGGTATAGATGACTTTCCCTATGGAAATTCTTGGATAGTTGTTATGCAAGTAATCCCCTTTCATGACTCCATAGCCCAATGGATTGGTACTTCTTTGACCTATCTTCCCATGCTGAAACATCCTTCTATCTAGTTCCCTTTTTCTTCCATATAACCTTCTCAGTTAATGGTCTCCAACCAAACAAACAAATCTAAACCCCTGTGCTTCATACCTAACCTAATACCTCAATTTGAGCCTTGAAGATATATCATTCTTTGCATTTATATAGATATCTCTCTCTGGATCCAAGAGGGCTAGATCCTAGGATCCCAAAGTGGTTTGATGTTGTCTTATCTTTTGGTCTTGCCAATCTAGCCAAAACATAGGAACCCCAACATAATGGTGACTCCACTGGGGAACTCCTGAGTGAATTTCATCTTAGATACCCTTTGGACCTCAAAAGAACCACAATCTCTGGTTATATTGGTATTTAATTGCTGACGATGGACAACAACCTGCTTCAAACATTCACATTCATCCACCTGGCGACTCCACACTCCATAACTCTCAAAGGACCAAATGACTCCATTGGTAGAAGACCTTGAACTAGTTGAGAAGATACAATGACATCTTTTTACAAACATGGATCCAAGTATGGATAGAGAAGCAAAGCTAAATGCTTTCTTGGATAGAGTGACAAGATTGATGAACATACTTGGTGAAAAAATGGTGGAGATGTATGAGGCTAGTTTAAATGCAAATGTTGATTATTTAGAGCAGCCCATGCTCTCTCCAGAGCAAGAACAAACTCAAGACCTAGACAGTGAGCAAGACATGTATGACGCTCAAGAATCTATAGAAGATGAAGAGGAAGGTTGTTAAGAACTGCCTGATTTCCTACCTATATCTTGTACTAAGATGATAAGAGAATATCACGACCTAATGGCCAAAGCTAATAGGGAACACTGCTCTGAAGAAACAAGAAACCACTTAGGAGATGCAGAATATGATGTGGAAGGAGAACTAGCACATGTAGGAACTCCCCCTCCAGATTATAACTCATCTCAAATTACACAAGAAGAGCGACATCCTAATCATATAGAAGAAACAACTCATGACCCCTGTATTTTAACTAAGTATCATCATGATCATGAGGAGTTGTTTGAAACAGAAAGAGAACAGAAAACATCAGAAAATCCTCAAGGTTTCCCTACAAGCACAAGTGAAGATCTTCTAGAAGAGGCTCAGGGAGACATCTAGCCTCCAAAATAGCTAACACAAGAGAAAGAGGACTGTTGTTCTTCTGTCCATGTTGAAAAAGATATCCCTCTTTTGACAGAAGAAGAGATTGACCAAATATTAAACAAGTAGTCTGCCTCTGAAGTATTTTATAGAGCACACACTCTTGCTCATTCATCTATTGAGTTTGGTTGTACAGATGCAGAAAGCTCCTTTGTAAATCAGAATGAAGAAAGACTTGCTGACAATCCAATATGTCTGATTGGTAGCATTACCTAATTTAATGATTTTCCTGACTTTGATTCATCTGATGATGATGTTCTACAAACAGAAGTTGATCTTGCAGGCCCATCATCTGTACATTTGTGGGATAAAAATCAGTTCCATCAAATTCAAGAAGGTAATGAGCCAAGTCAGGCTATTTATGATACTTATGAAGAAAGTTATGAAAGTCTAAAAGCAGGTGAAGATTCTTTGAATCTTCACTCAGCTTTATCTCAGATCATCAGTAATATTTTCCAGGTGATTGGAAGTCAGCAACCTTTCATCTCGGAGGATGAAGAGGAAAACAAGGAAGAGATTTTTGAGAAGAATGAAAACAAGGAGTCTTCTCTTGGAAAAGAGGATGCAATGGAACAAACCCCTGCTCAAGAATACATGAATATTTTCATAGAGCTCAGCCCACTAGATTTATAGAATCTCAAAATTACAAGTGTCGTATGAATCATGCCAGTATGGAAAGAACCACTTTAGCTACGCATGACTAATAGCCCTAACATCAAATATGGCTGCCAATATCTTCAGATCTGCAGTTAGTTGATCAAGACAAGAGCTGCAAAAAACCAGATCTATGCATAGAAAGACATTAAGCAGTAAAAAGAAGGGTTTTCTCCATATATCCAATAGACAAGACAAGAACAATTTTTGAAATAATTTTTGTATTAAGGGCACCTGGGAGGAAAACAAGAAGGCGTATCCAATTCTCCTCAATGGGATGGGTTCTTGGAAGTCCTCGGCACTTCAGATCTAGAATCTCTCTCTCTTGTTGGTGTAGAAAACCCACACAAAGAATAGAACTCAAAGGGAGCTCACACAGCAAATAGTGGAAAAATGTGACCAAGTGTATAGATCCAGAGTGATCTAATAGGCAACAAAAGGTGAAGAATGGTAGGAAAAGCCCTCCTATTTATAGCAAAATATTGGGTCATTCTAGATCTTGGTGCATGATTAAAATAATGTTAACCAAATCTAGATCCACCTTTTATGGAATATTTTATTATATTTGTTGGAGGGAAAAAGTATTTGACTTGGGTCAAATCCCTTTGTTTGTCAATAATAAATAAATAAATGATTTATTTATCTTTTTAAGGAAGTGGTTGAAGGATAATCAAATAAATAATGATTTATTTAATTATTTGTGGGTGATTTGGTCATATTTAACAAGGAATATTATCTATATAAGATTTAAATAATTATTCCTAGAAAATAATAAGATAAATAAAGGTTTATCTAATTAATTTCTTTGTTTTTGGGTTAAACATGACTGGGAATAATAATTAAATTATGGTTTAATTAATTATACCATGAGGAAAATCAAACAAATATAGGTTTGTTTAATATTTCCTTTTGGGGTTTCCTGTTTAGACCATAAACAACCTAATAAATGTGGTTTATTAAGTTATTTAACATAGTGAAGGCAATTTTACTTAGGGTAAAATTGGTCTTACATGGTGTACTTGGGTCCATCTAATGATAATGGGTTAGATGACCAAAAAATGGTGTAACAGATTTCCCCCCAGCGTGCGAGTGTTAGGAGAAAATCGTATGACCGAAGTACGTTGTAAGAACTCAATCACCAGACATCAAAAGGGAAGTCGGAGAGAGAAATGTAAGGTAGACTAATGTGCTGAAGAACTAGACCCTGAGGAGATGAGACTTACAGGTGCAACAAGTCTCTTTTTATGAGAGGGTACCTGTGCTAAAGGCGGTGGGGGAGGCATACCTATGCCCGCCGAGACAAAGTACAAAAGAATAGTGTGTCCAGTAAACAAGGGACCGAACCATAAAGTACAACCGGCATAAACATGAGCTAGATAAGAATACAATGAGGAATCCCACATACATGTTGTGCCTGGGATAACAGCCAGGACTTATACAATAATATCTGAGTACATGAGATACAAATACAACCCAAATGCCCCCTATAAGTGGGGAAGGGCTCACAAAATCTGACTGATACATGAAAATCAAAGAGGCGCTGCAAGCGGCTAAGGCCGACATCATCAAATATATGGAGCTGCATCGAA
>JAXQQM020063810.1:0-59308 GCA_034641835.2 Pinus albicaulis
CTGTATTATTTGTGATACAACAAAACTGAAAGTTTGAACCCCAAGGAGAGATGGTCAACTATAGCGTGGCTCTGTCAGCATTTCTTTTTGGTTTACCCCACGTGGCTATTAATCTTCTTTTTAAATTTATTTATCAATTTCAAAGAAATTGACAAATAAATATTTTCACAACTTTCAAACGTTAATTCTATCTCCCGGCTTATATATATTATCTCCGAACTTGAGGACTAAAGTTATAACCCTTCGCACTTTATATTAATACTCCACGTTTTTGAATAAATGACTTATAGCAAACCTTTGGCTCGGACCCCACCTCTACGGTCAATGGTCCCATGACGTCACTGCGGAGGCTTCCGGAGTACGACGGCAATCCTTGGCTCTTCCCCTCCCGCAATGAATCTACACCGTCGATCGTTGTCGATATGATCCGGGCTCTTTTATTAAACTTCGGGCAAGTCCAACGTGCGAACACCGTTCGATGGCCCCTTCCCAAATCAACGGCACACGGCAATATCGTTCGGCGTCCGGTACGAACTATAATGTGCGATGGCACGGTTTAAACGGTGGTTTTCCGAGGGTCCACTTTGCCACGCGTCGAACACTCTATGGAATCGCTCCCCAACCAGGAAATACCACTTATTCACCAAAAGTGGTGTGATATGGGCAATCCGCCTTTGCAATCCGCTCATGGGTTTTTTGTACAGTGCTTAACCAAGGTTCGCGTCGGTTTTGTGTTCTCCTTCGTACACTCTCCATTTGTTAACTCAGGGTTTAGTCCCGGTGAGGAAATTCAATTAGTGGCAAAACAAATATAATTCTCTTTATACAGGAATTTCACCAACATTAAACAGGATTCAACGACCACAATTTCTCTACACAGGCCTCGCCTGCGGTGGGATAATTTCACAAAACTTGCTCGGATAAATTACTAGAAATGGTAGACAGAGGGCCGCGGAGACTGTAGGACCATTCAATTCAACAGTCATATATAGAGTTCAATCGCTTTGCAGTTAAACAAAATTCTTCACAATTATCAATTCAGATAGTTTGGAAATTGATGGGACTTGAAATCTATTCAACCGGAAGAAATTGCTCAATACACAGAGTTTTATTGCAGAAAAACCTCTCTCTTCTTCCTCCCCCTCCTTTATACATCCGAGGGATTACATTTATATACATCAACATATGTCCTTTCGGTTCCTCTGTGAGGACCGTTATGGTAATTCAAGAGCCTAATTACAATTATTCAAAAACTAAAAACATGACAGATGGACTAACCATTCGACTTCTACAACTCTAACTAATCTAAATGAAATAGTCAGCTGAGGTATTGACACCTAGCTGTTACAATTCAAATGTTTTCGAACCCTCCTAGCCACAACATGTGGACAAAACCTCCTACATTGCTGGCTAGTGTCTAATTCCCCTGCATCAGACTCCCAAGGGAAATTTTCTTCATGGGCTCCTGTCCATGAGCTCGTCCACTGATCTGCCTATCTTCTGCAACATTTCTTCAGTCATCCAAGTGGCATCTTCCTCTGGCTTGTCCTTCCATTTGATCAAGTACTGAAAGTACTCTTGTCCTCTGGTCCTTCTGAATGGTCTTTTATCCAATATCTTCTCTGGTTGCAATGGTTGTGCTAGAGGTAGCTGTTCCTTCCACTCAATCTGTTACCTGTCTGCTGCTCTTTCTTCTACATCATCATCTTCATACTTGTACAAATCTGCAACATTAAAAATAGGAGATATTCCAACATCAGGTGGCAATTCAATCTCATAAGCATTTGCAGAAAACTTTCTAAGTATCTTGCATGGCCCAATCTTTTTGAACTTCAGTTTGTTATACTGCTTCTTTGGGAATCTCTCCTTTCTCAAGTGTGCCAAGACCAGATCTCCTACTTCAAAATGAACTTATTTTTTGCTCAAGTCTGCTCTGCTTTTGTATTTGATGCTGCTGCCTTGTAGTTGTTGTTTCACTTGTTCATGTGTGGCATGGATCTCTGAAGCAAATTTTTCACCATCTGCACTCCTCAGTTTTGCCTTTCCCAAGTTTCTTAATTCTGATATTCCCTTGGGGTGCATTCCATAAACAACATGGAATGGGCTCTGCCCTATGCTCCTGTTTGGTGAGTCATTATATGCATATTCTGCCTGGGGAAAAATATGATCCCACTGCTTGGGATGCTCTCCTGCAAGACTTCTCAACAAATTTCCCAGACTCCTGTTCAGCCTTTCCGGTTGTCCGCTCGATCCCAGGATGATAAGCTGGTGAAACTCAAGTTGGTGCCAAGTTTCTTCCACAATGTCCTCCAAAAATGACCCAAAAATCTGGTGTCTCTGTCTGAAACAATACTCTTGGGCAACCCATGCAATCTAACAACTTCTTTGAAAAACAAGTTAGCAACATGGGTGGCATCACTAGTTTTATAGCATGGAATAAAATGTGCCATTTTGGAGAATCTGTCCACTACAACAAAGACTGCATCATTCCATCTCTGATTCTTGGGTAATCCTAGAACAAAGTCCATTCTCACCATGTCCCAAGGCATGTCTGGAATAGGCAAGGGAGTGTACAATCATACAGGAAACAACAAACCCCAAATACACCAAATCTTCCTTCATGAATGAGCATTTCTTCAAATTTATCAGCAGTTTCTCTTGGTGCATCTTCTTCAAGACATGATTAAGATGCCTTAAATGTTCTTCTTTAGTTCTGCTGAAAACTAATATATCATCCAGATACACTATCACAAATTTACCAATGAATTCTTTCAATAATTCATTCATAAGTCTCATAAAAGTGCTAGGTGCATTTGACAACCCAAAAGGCATTACCATCCATTCATACAGTCCTTCATTTGTTTTAAAGGCAGTTTTCCACTCATCACCCTCTCTTATTCTAATATGATGGTATCCACTCTTTAAATCTATCTTTGAGAAATATCTAGCACCACTCAAACAATCCATTAAATCCTCAATTCTGGGCAAAGGGAATCTGTACCTGATTGTGATCTTATTGATTGCTCTGGAATCAGTACACATCCTCCAGCCTCCATCTTTCTTTGGGCTCAATACTGCTGGTACAACACATGGACTCAAACTTTCTCTGATCAGTCCTTTGTCCACCAATTCCTGTACTTGTCTCCTGATTTCCTCATTTTCCTTGGGAGTCATTCTGTAGGCTGCCTTGTTTGGCAGATTTCAACCAGGGATAAAATCTATCTGATGGCTGATCTTTCTCACGGGTGGCAACTCATCAGGCAAATCATCCACAACAATGTCACAATAATCATCTAACATCTCTTGGATTTCTACTGGTAAATCAGAAATCTTTGTAGAAGTAAGAACTACCTTAGGTTTGCAAACTAAAGAAAAACTTACCTCTTCTTCTTCTATCTGCTGCAGATATTCCTTCCCGCTCAGCAACAAGGTCTTTGGATCAATCACTTTGTTGGATGGCTCTCCTTCTTCCATGGGTATCAATGTATGATGTACCCCATCCTTGAAGAACTTGTAAGTGTTCTTCTTGCCATCATGCACTGCTGCTTTGTAAAATTGCCAAGGTCTACCCAGCAATATATGACACACATCCATGGGAATTACATCACACAGGACCTTATCTTTGTATTTTCCCATTTGCAGCTCTATCTCACACTGCTCTTTCACAACCAACTGGTGCCCTTTATGCAGCCAGGACACCCTGTAGGGATTTGGATGCTCCCTTGTCTTCAACTTCAAATTTTCTATTACCTTAGTGGAAACCAGATTGTCTGTGCTACCATTATCAATGACTAGCTGGAAGCACTTCCCTTGGACTTTGCATATGCTCCTAAACAAATTCTTCCTTTGTGCAGGCTCAGTGACCTCTTTGGCTTGCTTCAACAGGACCTTATTTACCACCAAGGATTCTCCCCTCTCTGGAAGAATTTCTTCTTCAATTTCTGCCTCTTCTCCAGCCTGGGCAACAACAACATTCCTTGGACCAACACCCACATTCTCTGGACACTCATAGTGCTTATGTCCCACTTGCTGACATCTATAGCACCTCAACTCTCTACCTCTGCCTCTGTCTCTGCCTCCTCTTCCTTTTCCTCTGTAAGAACCCCTTCTGCCCCTTGCATCATCCTCTGTAGATGCATTCTGAGGTGAGCTACTGTTAGCTCCATCCTTGGGTGTAGTAGGCTTTCCTCTACCACCCTGACTTCCCTTTCCCCGGAAAGTACCTCTCTTCTTGGCAGACTGTTTCCTCAGGAGTTTCTCCTCTGCTTTCAAGGCCATCTGGTAGGCCTCTTCCACTGTCTTAGGAGATAGAAGACCAATCTCATCTTGGATCTCCAGCTTGAGGCCATTCACATATCTGGCAGTCTTCTCTGGTGTGTCTTGGAATTGCCCAGCCCTTATGCTTACTCTATAGAATTCCTCTGTGTATTCTTTTACTGTCAACAACCTCTGTCTCAGGTTCTGCATTTGCTTATACAATGTCAGCTGATAATCACTAGGCAAGAATTTACCTTTTAATTTAGCCATCATTCTAGTCCAGCTCTTGATAGGTTGCTTTCCAACTCTCCTCCTTTCTGCCTGCACTCCATCCCACCAAAGTGCAGCATGTCCCTTCAGTTTTGTCACTGCAAACTTGACCTTTTTATCTTCGCTTATTTCTTCATAATCGAAGCACTTGTTCATTTCATTAATCCAGTCCACCAGTTCCTCTAGATTCAGTCCCCCTGCATAACTCGACACTTCAATTCTGGGCTTAACTGCAGACCCCAGAACAGTTCTAAGGAGTCTCATGTCGGGAGAGGAGGAAACTCAACATTCTCATACCCTTCTTCTGTTTCGAGTTCAGCGGCGTCTTTAGGATCTCTGGGCTGTCTTCGCTCCACGGCATCCACTCTTGCCTCGACCCTCTGCAACATCCCCAACACCTCAACATCGGCAACAGGTCTCCTTTTGCCAGCACCTCTACCAATTCGGATTGCCATGTCAGCAAAAAAAACTTCAAACAACAGCTCTGATACCACAAATGATGCAACAATGTTGTTTGGACCCAAAGGAGATGGAAAACTATCTGAGTAGCTCTGTCGACCATTCATTTTGGTTTACCCCACGCACGTGGCTCTAAATCTTCTTTTTAAATTTATTTATCAATTTCAAAGAAATTGACAAATAAATAATATTTTCACAACTTCGAACGTTAATTCTATATCCCGGCTTATATATATATCCTAGAACTTTAGGACTAAAGTTATAACCCTTCGCACATTATATAATCTCCACACTTTTAAAAAAATGACTTATAATAACCCTTTGGCTCTGGACCCCACCTCTACGGTCAATTGCCCCATGTCGTCATTGTGGAGGCTTCTGAATACGGCGGCAATCCCTGGCTCGTCCCCTCCCGCAATGAATCTACACCGTCGATCGTTGTCGATATGATCCAGGCTCTTTTATTAAACTTCGGGCAAGTCCAGCGTGCGATCACCGTTCGATGGCCCCTTCCCAAATCAACGGCACACGGCAATATCGCTCGGCGTCCTGGTACGAACGATAATGTGCGATGGCGCGGTTTAAACGGTGGTTTTTTGGGGGTCCACTTTGCCACGCCTCGAACACTCTATGGAATCGCTCCCCAACCAGGAAATACCACTTATTCACCAAAAGCGGTGCGATATGGGCAATCTGCCTTACAAATCCACTCGTGGTTTTTTTGTATAGTGATTAACCAAGGTTAGTCTGGGGTTGCACTATCCTTTTGATTCATTAACTCAGGTCAGGGTTCCGATAGCCAAACAATTTTATCTCGGCGTAAGCGGGAATTCTACCATTTAAACAGAGTTGACGACCACAGTTCCTCTGCACAGGCCCCGCCTGTGGGTGGGATTTATTCAACAGGTTTTTGTTCAATAAATTTCGAGAAAATGATAGATAGAGGGGTGCAGAATTGGCACAATGGTTCATATCACTAATTATACATACACATGGTTCAATCACCTCACAATTAAACAATTCCTTCATAATTAAGATTCGAGACAGTTCTACGGAAAATGTGCACTGAAATCATTTAACTGGAAGCAATTGTAAACACACAGATTTTATTGCAGAAATCTCTTCTCTTCCTCCTCCTCTCAATACATCCTAGGGATTACATTCATATATATCAACATATGTCCTTTCGGTTCCTCTGTGAGGACCATTATGGTAATTCAAGAGCCTAATTACAATTATTCGAAAACTAAAAACATGACAGATGGACTAACCATTCGACTTCTGCAACTCTAACTAATCTAAATGAAACAGTCAGCTGAGGTATTGACACCTAGCTGTTACAATTCAAATTTTTTCGAACCCTCCTAGCTACAACATGTGGAAAAAACCTCCTACATTGCTGGCTAGTGTCTAATGCCCCCTCCATCAATTTGTCTCTTACGGGGGAGATATTTTTATTTGTTGATATGGTTGTGTGTGTGAGAAAGCCATAAATTTTTTGTATGCTATAGATTATTTTTGTTGAGAGTTGAGTTGTTGTTTTCAGAATATATATGTTGTTAATGGGGTTATGTTTAGTGAATGAGTGCAAAAACTTTGTTATTAAAAATTCATACATATGTTGTTGATTGTGTTCTTGTGATATTGGTTGTTGTTGAGATATTTTTTCACAATTGATTATATTCGGTTGACAAACTTATTGTCTGTTATGAGTCCGGTGTGAAAATCATATGAAAGGGTGCCTATTGTTTTATTTTAGTTATTTTTATGGGCCTAGTATGAAATATTTTAAAATGTGGTCCATGAGGATTGAAGGTTGGGATCTTCGGCGTTGTTGGTGGATGCATTCGTATGGTGGTGGCTTGCGGGGAGTCGTGGCTTCCTTCAGTAGAGCTGGAGAACTTGCTCGGGGAGTAGAGGCTTCCTTCCAATGGTGGATAGAAAACTAGTGCGGGTGATTTCCCTCGGTAGGAGGTGGCTTGCATCATTTATGGGAGTGGTGCCTTACATTTTTATTTTCAAGTATAGGTTTTCACACTAGTGGTGTCCATTAATTTATATGTAAAGAAGTTCAATATTAATAAAGAAATGAAGACCAACACTATCTATCAGTGATGGTTTGTACCCTTGTAGGTTTTCACATTACGATTTGTTTTCCTTGTGTGATGTGATTGTTGATGTGCTTTGATGGTTTATGGTTTATGTATTATTGATCTCATGGTACACCTTCATTAGTATTTTTCTCCTATGATCATGGTTATGCATATGTGTAGATGTACTACTAATGTGCTATGAGTGTTATTTTATGTATGAATCAATGATTGTTAAAAGAGAAATAAAATGCGGTATAAATTGGACATAAGTCACACTATTGATTCCCCCATGTAGTGCTCAATGTTTCTAACATAATCATGTGATTATGATAACCTATTACATATGATTGGTTGAAAATTAAAGAAATAAGTGTTTTATAAGTATAAACAAAATCCCTTAATGTGTAATTATCAACTGTAGGGTGTGAAAGAAATCATTTGAGATTATGTTTATGATTATTCATGTTAATCATTGCAAATATTATTACACACATTCTTGAGAGAAAACCCCTAAATCTCATACCCATTCTTCAACAATCACAAGTGTTATTAATACACCTTCAAACATTCAAATTGAATACGGAAGCAACACCAAGCCTCGAATGATGGGAAAGGAAATGAGGACCATTATATAGAAGACATAGTTCCAAATAGTGAGATATTCATAAGGTTTAATCCAATCACATTTAAGCCTTGTACGACTAATTTTAGTATTACTGGGAAGGACATTACTAATGGAAAAATAAAATAAAAAATCTCATGGAAAATTGGATAGAAAGGTCTCCATTTGTTACTATTTTTGTGGATAGGAACCATGTTGTTGATAGTTTGGTTGTAAATTCTTCTAATAGGAATTGGAAGTGGTGGATCTAAGTGGCTCAAGGCTAAATGAAGCCTCACACATCCTTATAATTAATGTGGAGAGGCTTCATGAGGTTTTCACACAAGAGTTACTTGGTGGTGCCATATATGTGGACAAGGTTGGTGTATTACATTTATTTAGTGCATTTTCTTCTAATAGTCACTACCCTGTGCATTATTCCTAAGTGTATGGTGTTGATTTCATTGAAGGGAATTGATTCTAAGGGCTCGGCCTATCAAAAGCCCTTGTGGTGATCTTGGAGTCATTGTTGAGCCTCAGGCGAAAATGTTTGAAATACTAGTAAAATGAAGAAAAAGCGGGGGTAAGATTTCTGTTGGGGGATATGTAAGAGTGGATAAGTCTTTGTACATGATATTACAACTAGCTAGATCATTGAGACCTAAAGAAGACTGTGCTTACTAATGGCATGATTGATGTATGATAGCCATGTGCATTTTTTGTGCATGTGTAAATGTGTTGATGCCAATATTGGGTGGAAAGAAGTAATGCTTCCTACATTCTATTACCTTACCACTTTTTAATTGCGGGATGTGTAGCAAAGGACCTATTTAACCCATTATCAATATAAATGTATCGTTGGAATGTGTTAGATGAAAATTAAAACTTTAAGTTTGCTTAAGAATGTTGAGTGACATATAATGTTTACATTAAAATCATCATTTCACGAGTAGTTGATGTGTCTAGTTGTAAGATAGATTCCTTCTCACTTACTTTAAGTATAAAGAGATATCATGATTGAAAAAATGTACAATTATAGAAAGAAATTTTTAGATAAGTAAATTTTTAGCATTCTTTTTCTTTTTTTCACTCATTTGGCAATAGTAGCAACATTTTTTTTCACATATATTATAGAGTATCATACTTTATAAACGTGTCATAACAAAAATGAAAGTTAATGATATAGCTTATTTTCCATACGACATGAATTTCAAAGAAAGCCACGCAACCTACAAACTCCTTAGAGATGATGAAAGGTTAAAATACAAAGAAATCGTCATGTCCTTATCACATAACACGAATAATACCATGTTTTATCAAGTCGTGTTTTAAAGAACTTCGTTTAAAAAAACAGCCGTTAAAAACTCCCAGAAATTGAGATAAATCTCACCATCATCAATGCCACGACATTATTTCCATCCATACAATTTTGGCTTAAGGATAGTTTTAACCATTTTTCATGTTCTGCTTGTAAGCCTGATTGTTCTATCTGCTTGAAGTTTAAGGAAAAACAAAAATACTATAATAAGTTAATTTAAAAGTATCCCTAAATTCAAAGTAATACGATTAAAATATGAAAATTAAAATTTTAAAAACACAAAATATTTATAAAAATGAAAACACAAAATAAAATATCAAAATATATTTATAAAAATGAAAACACAGAATAAAATATCAAAATATATTTATAAAAATAAAAACACCTAATAAAATATTAATTATATTTAAAAAAAAAAAAAAAAAAACCCAATAAAATATCGAGATAGGAAATTATAAAATGATTCTAACAATTATGTTACATTAATTTTTATATTCTTTTTATCTTTATCAAATATTGACCATATATAATACATTATAAATTAGAAATAATAAATGAATTAGTTTATAATAATTTTTAATAAAATTTTAGGTACAGCTCCACCCCAAGCTGCGTTGTTGCGCCCTCGGTCTCCAAATCTGCTTCTCCTCACTTTCGGCATGGCCCCTTCGGAATCCTCACCGAAGGCGGGCGCTTCCGGCTGCTGGTGACATCGGCTCTCTCACCTTCACGACCTAGTAGGAAATCTCCATGTTTGTGAAGAAGATTGATGGTTAGCGGAAGTTATTCTTCCACCTTCGCTTCCTAGCATGGTACACTCTTTAGTTCTTAGAAAAATGACTTATTGGTCAGTTCACGAATACGGACCTCTCTAATATTGTGAAAAGATGAGTCGAGCAGGCGGGTGATAAGATAAATGGAAAAATCTCGATTTGATTCTATGGGAAGAGCTACTTTACCTTCCATTTTGAATCAAAGAAGACAAAGATCTGATCTTCGAGAAATGGACCCTATTTCATGGATCTTAAAGGTTTGTATCTCAACGAATGGACGCTAGATTTTGACACGAGCTAGATGTCCCAGTAGCAGTTTGTTTGGGTTCGTCTTCTCCTACCCCTCCAGCAGTAAGGAGACGAATCGTCCGTCTGCCATTGGGAATTAGTTGGAAAATTCATTGACCGAAGTGAACCAAAGGACAACATGCGAGGTTGTGCCGAGGATTTGTGTTGGGGTATATCCTAGGCAAAGGTCTCCACGAGGCCATCGGCTGAGGTGGATGATTGGAGGGCATATTCGGCGGCTCGATTACGAACGGATCTGATACAAATGCGAGTATGTCACGAACATGGCCATTTGTCTAATCGGCCCCCGCTCTAAAATAATTGATGTTGAAAGTCGATTCAAATCCTACGATCGGACGCCCGAAAAGAAGAAATCTACCTCGAATCCTAAGCTTACCCCCTCTTCGGCGCTCCTCCTCCCAATACCCAACCCTCAAGCCTCTTCCCACCCCAAACCTTTTGTATCCCCTCCTCTCCTCCCAAACCCACCACAGAATCATCCAATCCCTTCTCTTCCATCTCCCCTCTCCGCGATGATGACCCCCCCCCCCTTCTTACCCCTTTCTCCCATCCACGACTCTCCTCATATCTCCCCCTCCCTCCTTGATCCTCCTTCCTCCTCCCAAGACCCCCCTCCTCTCGAATCACTAGAAACTTAGTAAAGGAACATGAAGCGACTCTTGAATCACAAAAGAAACAAGATCCAGAAGAGAAAACTACAAACTAACATCGTGATGAAAATGCGTAGAAGGACATAGAAATGGGTACCCAAAACCACATAGAAACCTACATATTGGGGCATAACAACAAGGAGAAGTGCAGGGAAAAAGGATCATGGAGGGAGAGAAACTCTTCGAGATAACCTCTCCTCGATGATGAAAGTTCTTTCGCAGAGCAAACGAGCCTTGGGCCAGCGAGAAGTAGTAGCGCTAAGAGATGCGATACCGAAGCCGAAATTATTCTCTTACGAGAAACTAAACAAGGAGAATTGGAAATGAAAGAAACCATAAAAAAAGTAAAGCGATACGAAGGCCTCTCTGAATCGAGGAGCCTGCGGTGGCCTAGCCACCCTCACAGAATCACGAGAATTTGGGATAAAAAAGGCACCATAGTCGATCAGAACTGGATCAAAATTACATTAGAGAAACTGTCGAGAACAAAGAAAATCATAGTTTACAATGTTTATGGGACGAATCATTATAGAGACGAAGAACAATGTTGGAACTCCATCGAAAGAGATATCGTAGAGGACAGCAATATTATAATGAGAGGGAGACTTTAATTTAATTCTTGATGCTAATGAGAAACGAGGTGTTTGGAGTCAAGGTCCTTTAAGGAACCAACTTGAAGGCATAATGTAGGATCATGATTTGGTGGACATAGCACCAAAGAGCAGCGAATACACTTGGAACAATAGAAGAATAGGGAGAGGCAATGACTAATGGAAAGGCTTGAAAGAATCCTTGTTGATGTCTCTTTTCTCTCAACCTTTTCTACAACATGTGCAGTGTTCTTCCCTTTTCGACTTCGGATCATTATCCCACTACCCTCACCTTTGAAGACCATCGTTCGCTTGGGCCATCCCTTTCAAATACGGACCCCACTCCTGAATAGCATTCACAAAAAAACAAACAAACTTTTTGCAACACTTGGCTCTAGTACATTGAAGGCCCCCCATCGCTACGCCTTAAGTCCAAATTGAAAAGAAGGCAAGATGGCATTGAAAGAATGGGAAGAAAAACTGTTATAAAGAACGAGATCAAATCAAAATAGAAATAAAAATCAATTTGGAGGAGTCCACGGTAAAATTGAAGCCAACGGTCTTAACGAGAAACCTTGCACTCTAGAAAAAGACCTCTATTGTCGGCTCTATCGTAGCGACGAGAGAAGAGGAAGAAAAATGTCACATCAAGTCTAGACATACGACGGCTGCAAGCTTGCGATAAAGAACATATTTTTTGCAAACATACCATAGTAAGGAAAGAGAAAAATAGTATAACTTCCATTATTGATGCGGACGGACATCTCCGAGCTAACCGAGATACAATAAAAAGAGATGCATCTTTCGCATTTCCAAGATCTTCTCATGGAGACGAGCCCATGAAAAATACACGATTTCCTCCGGCACATCTCCCTACCACAATCAATGAAGAAATAAGCAGTATGCTCCAACGGGAAGAATTGATGAAGATGAGATTAAAAAATGCAATCTAGACCACTTGCACCGGATAAAGAACTAGATTCATATGGCTTTTCTATCGGCTTTTTTACGAGGTATTTTTGGGACATAATAAAAAAATACCTTGTAAAAATGATACGATGGACTCGAGCAAGAGAAAAATTAGGGGCTACACCAATGCTACCTACACCTCGCCCTTATCTCCAAACAAAATCAACCCTCCTCCTTTACGAGATTTAGGCCTGTTCTCTTTGTAACTCTCTTATAAGCTTCTTACTAAAATTCCTTTCCTTTTCAAACCTCACCTTCATAACCTCATCTACGAAAACCAAGGCTGACTTCATTTCTCAAAGGAAGGAAAATCACTAAATCCATCCTCCTTGTCCAAGGGCCATCCACTCTAGTATATCTCGAAAAGAAAAAGGTTTCATTTTAAGGCTTGGATCTTGCCAATGCATTTGACGGGGTAAGACATTATTCTATTTTTGTTTTCCTACATAAAATTAGATTCGCTCAAAGTTTCTTGCTCTTATTCATGATTGAATCTCTAGACCTTGGATATCCTCTCATCAATGGCAAACCCAGCCCCCCTCCTTTCCAATTCTGCGAGGATTAAAACGGGGATTCCCTCTCTCTCCCTACGTCTTCATCCTTATGGCTGAATCCTTTAGTGAAGCATTGGATCGAAAAGGGCACGTGGGGCTCATCGATGGCATCAAATTAGACAACGAGAGTAAAGAACATGAACCATTCTCAATTCGCAGAGATGACACTCTTCTTATGGGAGGAGCCTCTAACATCATTGCTTACCGTTTTAAAACAATCTTGGATAAATTCATGCACTACTCAGGAGGTATGATTAATCACCTTAAAAGTTGCATTTATGGTTGGAAGGCATCTCTCAAACCATTCCATAATACATTGCTAACATCTTTGGGGGTTCCTTGTAAATTTAATTGGGGGAACCTTTCTTATTTAGGGTATGCCTATGAGTGTTGGTCCTTTGAAGGCGAGAAGTGGAGATGTTACCATTGATAAAATGAAAAGAAAGTCCGGTAATGGGGCTCTTCGTGGCTCAATCTGCGGGGTCGCCTTATCCTACTCAAATGCGAGGGTCTTTCATCCTTACCTTTGTATCACTTCACCCTTCTTCACACCCTGTATCATCCATCTCAAAATTGAAGCCATCATACGTCACTTTCTATGGCAAGGGGGAGAAGAATGAAAAAAAGGAAATACAATCTCATAAAATGGAGACATGTTATTCAAGATCGAGAACATGGTGGGACGGAATTCTCTCTCCCTAAGCTCATGAGCATTTGCCTTCTAAGGGAAGATTGTCTGGAGGTTCATCAGTATTGTCCAGATTGTGGAAAGTGTCTTGGAAGTCAAATACCTCGACACTACCCTAGCGGTACTCTTTGCTCGAAATACCAAACGAGGCCATGCTCCAAAATCTAGGGCCTTCAAAAAAGCTATTCCATTTTTAGCTCAAAATGTTTATCCAAAGTTCCCATGGGTGGTAATACCATCAACGATTGGGAAGGATCGAATTATGGGACAACATCCCATCATTGGCGATCCCCGACCTCAACAAATCTATCCTTACATAACAACATGGGCCTTGATTCTTAAACCGAGTTTTCCAAATGGGATGTCCAAGCTAATTCTGGGCGGGTGGCACTTCCCCGAAGTTCCAAGACATCTAGAAATTGATCTTGGTATCCTGCCAATCTCATCTCCATGGTTTAGCTCCTCTAAAAAAAGACATCGCTGATGAGTTTAGATGGGATCATGGATAGCTTACACCATCAAAGCTGCTTACCAATATCTCTGCCAAAGTTGATTATCTGTGCCTATATGGTCTAGCGGAAATTTGTTTGGAAGCCAGAAGCTCTTCCTAAGATCAAGCTTTTTATATGGACTCATTTGAAAGGAAAAACTTTAACCTACGATAACCTCAAAAAAAGAGGTGTACTTGGCCTACGAGGGTCAATACATCGATACGGTGAAGAGACTATTCAACATATTTTCATTGAGTGTCCTTGCATCCTCTTGGAGACAAAATCATCCCTAATTCCAACCAAGATGGGCGTATCATATCTCCATGGCGAAGCCTTACGCTCTTGGAAAAGAAGCTTCCCCTGGAAGAAAAAACAGAACAACATCTCGAAGTGAATTTGGGGACACCCTCCCCTATGTGACTATGTAGAACATACGGCTCCCTCGAGAATGGAAGATCTTCAAGGATAAAGAACCTTCCTTGATAAAACTTTACGGTAAATCATGGTGTCTCACGCTTGAAACAATTTTGACCAAAACCTGACAAAATTGGCTCTGAAGTTCTGTGGAAGAGGAAGTTTGTAAGGTTATCTTCTCGACAATAACAATAGCATCAACACCATCAACGACATAAGCATTAGATCTAATATTTGTACAATTCGGAAAAAGTGGAAAATTCGGCTACATGAAAATTTTCCAAGTTTGGATAAGAAGCTGCACTTGAGACCCTCCTTATTATTTGATGGAGCTTCTAAATCTAACACGAGCGATGCGAAGTGGAGGCATCATTTGCGATGAGCGGGTTGCATTATCTCATCCTTCGAATGGGGTCTAGGTTCCCTCTCAAACAAAACAAAGCGGAGGCTTTTGCCCTATTTGAGGGATTAGCCCGGCTAAAAAAGCTTGGCATAAATAATGCTATGATCTTCGGAGACTCGGCCATAATCATCGGTCCCCAATGGTTCAAAATCGCCCAGCTTCAAATGTTTCTCGCGAACCATCGGCGGATGCCACATTCCCTCTTGAAATATATGAAGGACTCATCCTTTTTCCACATTCTCCGCAATCTCGAAATACTTGACGCTAACGTCGTTGCCAACGAGAAAAGTGCATGAACCTCGGGGAAAATTTTTACGTAATGATGTTCTCATATCTTGCTCCTCTACCATGATCCATACAATCTCTGTGAAATTAAATCTCGCTTAGATGATATTGTCCCTCTTGGAATTGTAGAAATTTTAATAATGGATGAGTTATTCACGAGATTATCCACGATTACACCTTATTTGAGCTTCATGCATAATACATAACCTCTTCTACAATTGATCATCAATTTGCGGAAATAGAAACGGTCGCATGTGCACATTAAAACATAATCAAGCACACATATAAGTATGTAATGGGGAAAGATTCTGACTCAAAACCCCCAACTATACGTATATTATAATTATAGAGAACATGTAACAATGCGTAGCACAGGCTCCTCACGGCTCTCGGCACTATCTCATACTGCACAAACTAGCTCAGATGCGAACAAGTCACGAGTTCGAATCTCCTCAGCATTTGCACGCCTCTCTGCCTTGATCAGATGAGAATGAATGAGATCCAAGTTCGAATCCCCTTGACTTGTCTTGCGCAATCCTCATTGGAAATCTCCATCGATGTGTGTGCAAATCTCATGCCACGATATAGTCTGGCCGATAGTAGACTCACCCCTTTCACACCCACCTCTAACAACGGTCTCCAATGAGCTTGTCCATGCATTGCGGTTAAGCGATGTATTCTTTAGTTGATTTATGAGTTAATAATTAGTGAATTAATTAATAATTAATTCACACCACTCATCACTAGTGTATTTGTCGGTTAGACTAAATACAACTAGTTGACTAAGTTAAATAGAACACGACTCACCAATGTTGTCTCATCAGCTCCACCAAACTGCACTTACACTTGAGTTCTAACTGAAGTCAACCATGCAATAGCTCAACTAACCCTTAGGAATAGCGTAATTCCTTAAATAAATTTGCACATGTGCCACATCAAACATCAAGCGAAGTGCTCGAAGGATAAGATAATGTTTATAGTCTAAATATTATTAAGGGTTAATAATATTTGAAAATTTGTTCTATTTTAGCTCGGCCTAGATCTAAAAAATGGAATTTCACCAAATGTCTAAAAATAGAAGTCCATATATTTTTCCAACTTGACCAACCATCCAAAAATAGCATCACGCAACTTATAGAACATGATCCATATGTCTAAAAATAGACATAGTCTAAAAATAGACTTTTGCGACAAAAAATCACCTGTGTGGCCCCACTGGTTTAGGTGATCACTTTCCATCTAGGATCGGGAAAGATGTTTCGAGATGCCTCCTTCAACTTTATTTTCTTGTTGCAATCTTCAACCTCCTCTCAACAAGAAAGGATTGTCTTGCATGCGACATACGCTCCATGCATTCGCCTTGCATGACCTTCACGAGCACCATGCGACTCCATGCATGCCTTTCTTGCCAACTCCTCTAGCGCATAGGCTCCAAACAACTCAATCGATCTAATGTATCTATCATCAAATTCTTCAACTTTTCTTGGGCCCCAGCGCACATGTCATTAGGAACCAGCTAGCATTTGACCCGAACTCTTTTCTGCACTCTGCACTTGTTGTCGGCTCGATACGCGCTCCGGTATTCGACAACGTCACTTTGATCTGCCCGCATCAATCAGCGATCATGATGCTAGCCTTGTTGTGGGCACCTCGTAGCCGGAGTTCAATTCATGAGATCCACACCATCTCAATGAATCTTGCCTAGAAATATCCTCTTGGGATTAATCATGCATGTCGCCCCACCTCTCACACAGTGAGTATGGGCGCATGCACTCCCTCACCCATACGGCATGAAATTTCTACGGAATGAGTGGTTCTTCCACTCCATGATCCTCATCTTGTGGTGCTCCACATCCAGGAGTTCACTATTGCATGCAAAACTTGCTCCCTCTAAAGCATGAATTGTGTATTTCTTCTTACTTCCCAACGGTAGGAAGCTCGTAGACATCCCCATCTACTTCAAGTACGTAGAGATTCTTTGCTCGAATCCCAACCTTCTTGACGTCACATTTGCCTTGTCTTAGAAAGGAAAAATTTTCCTTCAGCGAAGACAACTTCATACCCTTTATCCTCTAACATTACGGCGAATCAAATTCTTCTTTAAACCTAGAACATATATACATCTTGTAAAAGAATGAGTTTACTGACTCCTACGAAAGGGTTATGGTACCAATTCCGGTCGCATTGTATCGTCCATTGTCGCCCAACTCAACATGTGGCGGAATCTTTCTCCACCAAGTCACGAAAAGATTCACATCTCACGTCATGTGAAAGGAAGCGCCACTATCAAAATACCCCGATCCCCGTGTAGACACCATGCATCGTCCCGGTAGAGAAGTCAGCTCAAATTCGGGGCAAGAGCCTCACCGAGTTGTAGCTCGACTGCTTGTTCTTCTTCTGTGGACAATTCGTGGCGTAATGTCCATGATCGTGACAGTGAAAACACTTCACTTTGGACATGTCCTGTTGTTTACCATCCACCTGGGATTGAGAAGCATTCTTCTTGCCTTCCTTCCTTGCTTGCAGCGACAAGCGCAATCCTCTTCATCGGATACGTTTGATGAAGATCCATCCCCCTGATACTCGCCTTATCTCCTCTTGCACAAGATGCGACCAAAGTCGCTCCCATCTGGCGGTTCTCCGGAGCCATTGACGGAGTCCTAATAGCCTATTCCAACTCTTCGGAAGCCCAAGGAGAGCCAAGCTCACAGTCTTCTTCATCCACACCCCTAACTCCTACCTCCCAAGCTCATCCACTGCGGTGGACAAACTTTGTCGAGTATCTTAGGAATAGTGTCATTCTTCTCCATCTTTATTTTCTGAGTATATCCTTGAGCGCTGACTTCCTTTGGTCGCTCTTGCTTTAAATAAATACGTAAACGCTTTCCACATCAAGTATGGAGAAGCTTTACCATGCAGGCGGATATTATGTGATCCTTCACGCCCTCAACAAGAATCCTTCGACACCTTTTTGTCTTCTTTTTCCAAGCCTCAACGAGCGACATCGGTAGGCTTTGGGACTTGACATCTATGAACACCTTCAGCCGTTGTCATCTAACGCCGCCTCCATCTATCTCTCCATGCAATATAGTCGAGCTACCCTCTAGGGCATACTCCAATCGCAATCCTTGATAAGACATTTTTGACTTCGACACCCGATAAAACAACGCAAATTCGAATTCCACCGGCTCAAAAACTCAACGCTTCGGATACGTGAGAACAAGGTATTTCTATCTGAGAGATAGAATGTGGGGGCATTCTTGGATATATCACCTTTCAAAGAAAGGACGGATCAAAGGCTACTTGGCAAACACGGACTGCGGCTCTACTTGAAATAAATTGTAATCAGCACGATAGATCCGATGATCAATTTGCTTTGATACCATGTAAAATTTTTAATAATGGATGAGTTATTCATAGATATTATCCTTATTACACACTATTTGAGCTTCATATAATACATAACCTATTCTACAATTCATCATCATTTGCGGAAATAGAAACGTTGCTGCGCACATTAAAACATAATCAAGAACACGTATAACCTGATATGTAATGGGGAAAGATTACGGCCCTGAAAACCCCAACTATCGTATGTTATAATGATAGATAACATGTAACAATGCATAGCACAAAAGCTCCTCACGGCTCTCGGCACTATCTCACATGCTACACACAAACTAGCTCGGATACGAACAAGTCACGGTTCAAATCTCCTCCTTTGTTTTGCACACTGCCTCTCTTTCGCAATCCAAGATGATAATGAATGAGATCGAGAGTTCGAATCCCCTTGACATGCGCACGATCCTCATTGGCAATCTCCATCAATGTGTGTGCAAATCTCATGCCTGACCATAGTCACAGCGTGGTAGACTCACCCTTTCACCCACCTCTAACTTCTTGGTCTCAGGCGGCTCCATGCATTGCGAGTTAAGTGATGTATTATTTAGTTGATTTATGAGTTAATAATTAGTGAATTAATTAATAATTAATTCACACCACTCATCACTAGTGTATTTGTGGTTAGAATAAATACAACTAGTTCAACTAAGTTAAGCCATTCTGACTCCACCAATACATCTCATCAACTCCACCAAACTGCGCCGCGAGTTCTAGCGGGATACGACCGTGCAATAGCTCGAATAACCCTTGGGAATAAGCGTAATTTCATACATCGACTACATGTGCCACATCAGTATAAAGCGAAGTGCTCCAAGAGGATAAGATAATGTTTATAGTCTAAATATTATTAAGGGTTAATAATATTTGACTATTCTATTTTTTGGCCTAGGAAGTCTAAAAATAGATTCGTGATAATAAAAAAATAGAAGTCCATCTATTTTTCCAACTTGACAACCATCCAAAATAGAATCCCGCAACTTATAGAACATGATCCATATGTCTAAAAATAGACATAATCTAAAAATAGACTTTGCGACAAAAAATCTTTTGTGTGGCCCCCCACCTAGTTTGAGTGATCACTTTCCAACTAGGATCGGGAAAGATGTTTCGGGATGCCTCCTTCAGCACTTATTTCTTGTTACTTGATCTTAAACGGGGAATCTTTCGTACTCTCCCTCATCCCTCTAGTGACATCGCCTCGTTTCTCTCCACGACTCGACTTCTTGCCCTCTTTTATCCTATTTATACGGCATCCCTGCGTCGAATATCCATCCTTATACTTGTGCTCTGTCTCTTCAGTAGAGCCTTGGTCCTGCTTTCTCCCCGCATTCCCCTCGGTGCTTTGTTTCCTCCCCCCCTGGTCATCATCTTTCGCTCCTAGTCTCGGCTTGCTCTCCCCCTGCTGTGCGCGTCCACTATGACATCCCTCATTAATATTTTTTTCGCTTATCGGCTTTAGCCTTCTCTCTCGAGATCTTGTTTGCCTTTTTTTTGCGAGAATTTTGTTTATGAGATCTCCACACAATTCCATCGTCATGGCTCATGCGAGCGCGCTGCTTGTGGGGGTCTTGAGGGCGGGCTTGAGGCGGATCGAGCTCATCGAGAAGATTCTTGACGCAAAGTTACAAACTCGGGAAAAAATTACGGATGAAAAGCATGAAGTTGATCTCAACGTCTTCATTCACAAGGTTTCTTGCTCCAAAATCAGTTTAACACTCTCTCCAATAGTGCACTCAATGCGGAAAATTAGTGCAAATTCTTAAATATATGTTGGAGAAGCACTTTGCTCCAAGTTCCGGCTCTACCAATTTGAGGAACGTGGGCAATGAAGCTAACCACTGAAGATTCTCTGACTCGTCGGATTGGCCATATTAATATTTATTAAGCATGTCTTTAAATTTTCCTTCCTTGTCTCGGTTGTTTGTATTTATGCAATTTATGTATTTCGATTGTTACAAAAACCGGAAACAAAGGAATGTAGTAATTTGTTGTAGCTACTCTCTTCACTGCTCCTCCAAAGCTTATTATGTAACCATGGAGCCTTTTCTCCACCTTTTTGGAATACAAAATAGCAACGGATTATGTTTAAAAAAAAAAATTTAATAAAATTTTAAAAAAAAAAATATTTATAAAAAGAAAGATACCTAATAAAATATCAAAATATATTTATGACAATGGAAACACCTAATAAAATATCAAAATATATTTATGACAATGGAAACACCTAATAAAATATCAAAATATATTTATAAAAATAAAATCATCTAATAAAATATCAATATAGGAAATTAGAAAATGATTTTAACAATTATGTTACATTAATGTTTACATTATTTTTATCTTTATCAAATAGCCAATCATATATATAATACATTATAAATTAGAAGTAATAAATGAATTAAAGTCTATAATAATTTTTTATAAAATTTTAAAGATAAATATTTATAAAATGAAAAATACCTAATAAAATATCAAATTAGAAATTAGAAAATGATTCTAGCAATTATTTTACATTAATGTTTACATTATTTTTATCTTTATCAAATACTCACCATATATAATATAGTATAAATTATAAATAATAAATAAATGAATTAGTATATAATAATTTTTAATAAAATTTTAAAAATACAAGATACTTATAAAAACAAAAATACCTAATATATTTATGAAAATAGAAACACCTAATAAAATATCAAAATAGGAAATTAGAAAATGGTTCTAACGTTTACATTCTTTTTATCTTTATCAAATAATAAAATACATATATAATACATTATAAATTACAAATAATAAATAAATAAATTAGTATATAATATTTTTAATAAAATTTCAAAAATACAAAATATTTATAAATTAATACCTAATAAAATATCAAAATATATTTATCAAAATGGAAACACCTAATAAAATATCAAAATATATTTAAAAAAAATAAAAACACCAAATAAAATATGAAATTATATTTATAAAAATAAAAAATAAAACCTAATAAAATATCAAAATAGCAAATTAGAAAATAATTTTAAGAATTATGTTACATTAATGTTTACATTCCTTTTATCTTTATCAAATATTGACCATACATAATACATTATAAATTAGAAATAATAAATAAATGAGTTAGTATACAATAATTTTTATTTATTAAACTTTGACCATATAAAACACATTATAAATTAGAAATAATAAATAAATGAATTAGTATATAATATTTTTTATTTATTAAAGTTTTATATATATATTTTTTTTAATATGTTACTCATAAGTTTAGTTTGTGGTTTAAAAACTCATGATATAGAGATATCTAAACGAAAGATCATATTTAGTAATGTCTATGAATTTTTGGATCATCTTTTTAATTAAGTTAATTAATTAAAAATATGTTATAAGAGTATCATTTTAGTTATGTTAATTAATTAATTTTTTGGAATTTTTGAAAAAAGTGAAGAGTAACATTTATGGCAACACCGATAAAGTACAGGTTATTATTTTGAGTAACGACTTTTACGGCGGGCGGACGGCATAAAGATGAGGAAGAGGATGAGGGTCAAAGAATTCACCTAAAACCATGTGACACATAGGGCAGAAAATCAAAAATCAAAATGACAATGGTTGAGGAAGGAAAACCCGACTTTTTCCTTGTCATTTTAAATGTGAAGTAAATGGTAAAACGTCGTCAACCCCACATTTCCTTGTCATTTTAAATGTCAAGAAAATAGGTACAACGTGCGTCCATAGAGATAGATTTGCAATTTATTTAGAAGTAATAATGAAAGTCGCATATTTCTTCCATATTCAAGTTAGACAAGCTCTGTGATAAAGATCACGTGTTTTTATGTACGCCAATTTAGAAGGGAGTTGTTTTTAGTGGACTTTTTTGAAGTTTCAGGGGATGGAATCTGGTGAAAATTTTTGAGGTCAAATCTTGGCTTTTGTTATTCAAACTAGTGTTTTTGACTCTATATGGATTCAACACCCTCAAAAATCTTTAAGACACTTCAATTGTGCAATCAGAATTTAGAAAAATTACGTAAGTAAAAAATCAGAGTAAAAGCCTTCAAAAAGTCACACTATAGACTAAGTCTTTAATCTAGAAGTGAATTGATAAAAGGAGGATTTCGATATGTGAGGAGGCTGAGGAGAATGATATTGAATGACTTTGTACTAGCTGGTTGCGTTGGGATATTCATCCACACAATGACCATTCATACAAATGATCTGCCACGAGGCGTCGAACAGGAAAAACGATGATGTGACACCTGTGTCCCCACAGGACCATGTAGGTGATCTACAAATAGGCAGCAACACCCATTGGAGTAGTCACAAACAGATCTCATCCGATTTGATTTGATTCTTGAAGCAGAGGAGAGGCCAGTACCTACATAGAAGAAGTATCTTCTGTTTTTTTTTTACCTTTTAAGGAAAGGAAGGAAAAGGTATCCTACAATACAATATTTGTCATGGAGCAAACGATTGGTGGAGAAGTGATCCTGCAAAGAATTATCCATTCTCAACGCTACTGATTACACTGCCAGTCCTGGCCGATGAGGCCTCTGAGTTGACAGGCAACAGAATATCCCTCCAACTGTTGAGCAGCGACCGGGTTGATCAGACAATAATCTTTCAATTTATATATTTGGTTTACGTGACGATTTCCATGGCGTATTATAACATAATATCTTCTTCTTGATTTCTGCTATCATGAATGTATTTAGTTTTACCAGTGCAGTATTCACCGGTTTCCGATGGCGTATTATAATATAATCTCTGGTTTCCATTTTACGATTCTGGTGTTATAATCATTAACGTATCATGGCAGAAACGGGTTTCGGAAAAACGGCTTTGTGAAGCGTCTTATTTAAAAATTTGAGGATCCCTTCGATGGACCAATTGCTACCGACAGACCCTACGAAATTAGCTTCAGGTGGAACTCTGCTCTAGGGAGTTCAGAACGATCTGATAAGGAATATGCATTCACGACAGTTCTTTTTTAATCTCTAACTCTGGATATCCCTGGTCAAGGTAAACTGCGGTTTAAGTGCAATTCCTGGATTACACCCTATGACACTAGCAAAAGTGATCGTGTTTTCTTCTCTAACAAGGTATGGCGTATTATACTTTTATTTCCAGTTAATTGTTTTATAGTTTTCATTTACCAAAAAGAAAAAGAAAATGGGTCCATAGATTAATATGGTTAACTGATGCGTCAAATTATATATATATATGATTAGAGCTACCTACCTGAGGAGACACAGAAGGTTTAAAGAAACTGAGGGAGCAAGATATGGTGGAACTTCGAGGGAAATGGAAGAGGAGAGAGGAAAGTATCTGATCGGATATACGATTATGACGTGTACAACGATCTTGGGAACCTGACAGCAGTCCAGAGCTGCTGAGACCAGTGTTGGGTGGGTCAAGGACTACCCATATCCTAGAAGATGCAGGACGGGCCGTCCACCAACTAAGACAGGTTTGATAACATTACTCCTGCTCATCCCCGTAGTAGCATTCGGGATTATAATATATATACAACCTGCATGATGTCAAGCTTTTTATCAGATTCTGGTTACGAAACTGTTTATTAGAGATTAGGTTACATATGTTGTGCAATTTTTTTACCGGGTTTAAGGACATGGGCATCTGGGTTACGAGGTTATGAAGTTGCATATTTGGAATTTATTAGATACGCCAGGTTTGTAAATTCAGCTAGAGATTATAATGTTCTTCAACGAATATGCGTCTGTTGGAGGAGAGAATATGTATAAGTATTACTTAGAGCTTGAGATTATAAATTTGAATGCAGATCCCAAATCTGACCGACCCAGTGGTTCAGAAGTGACCTTTATTCCCGCCAGACGAAAGGTTCCCTCATACGGATTTCACTGATTTTGAGCCCACATCATCAATGCTTTCGCCAATCTGATTGTTACTGATATCCAAGGACAGTTCTGAAACACTTCAAAACATTCGAACAAATTGAACAGCTCTACGTTCGAGGATTTCAATGTCGATATAATTCCCTCGAGAAACTTCTTGAACGCGAAGATATCTTCAGATTATTCATGGATTACTAGAATCTTCAAAGGACAATCCACTGATAGAGTTTGTGCGCCCTCAAGTTTTTGCAGGTGAACATATGTTAATTTTTAAGTCTATTTAACTCAACTATTTGTTTGTATGGCTCATTAAATTTGTTTACCTGAAATGAATTTTGGCAACGATAGGGAATGAGAGCGC
Source organism: Pinus albicaulis (assembly GCA_034641835.2). NCBI lineage: Eukaryota > Viridiplantae > Streptophyta > Pinopsida > Pinales > Pinaceae > Pinus > Pinus albicaulis. Next base: position 24,767 of record JAXQQM020063810.1, read on the forward strand.
GTGGAAGGCCGATCTTGAATATGCAAGGCAGGCGCTAGCTGGTTTGAATCCGATGGTAATTCAATGCTTACGGGTAACTACTGATCCATGAGTCCTTTGAAGAATAGCTCGCGGATCTGTAACGGATGTATGTTCTTCTGAAAAAGAAACTCACCGGATCTGTGACAGACTTTTGTTCAAACACGCCAATAATCAAATTTTACGTGTGACAGACATTTCCCCCGTCCAGCAGCTTGGACCCAAACATATATGGCCCACAGAAAGTTCAATCACCGAGCAACACATAGAAAAGTTCCTTGAGAGACGCTTTCTGTGCAACAGGTTCGTCGCACTTTACCTTAATCTTATACTCTCTCCTCCATTGTTATTTTTTTTATAGGTGTTTCAAATAAATCAAGTCATGATGTTGATGCAGGCTGTTACCTCAAAGAGACTGTTTATTCTGGACTACTATGATGCATATATGCTTTATGCCAGACGCATCAATAAGCTATCAGAGGAGTAAAACATGTAACTTGATCTTTTCTTCCTCACCAAACGAGGGAGTGCTGAAGCCCGTGGCCATTGGTGTGTTTGCCTCCCACTGCTGAAGGGAGCCGAAGCTGTTAGAAGGGTGTTCACTCCTGCTGAGGAGGGAACAGAAGAAGAACGTTATGGCTGCTAGCAAAAGCTCATGCCCGTGTCAACGATACTGGTTACCATCAATTGATCAGTCATTTGGTAAACGTTCTCCCTTATATTATAATAATATCAATTATTTAATTTTAATATTAATTAATTTTAAATTAATTGTGAAATTAATTTAGTATATAGAATATCTATATTATAGCTAAACATTATAGTAATGAGTATACACACACATATATATACATATATATATTTTCTTGTTTAATGCTTATTACTATTATTATTATATTTATGTCTTAAGATTATTCATTTTTAAATTGAAATGTGTCCTTAGAAATCTTTATATATTTTAGTTATTAGCACATTTCATCTAATACTTTCAAACTATTACATTAAATTTTCCACACTTTAATGAGTGCAGGTTGAGAACTCATGCAAAAATTGAGCCTTTTGTTATAGCTACTCATGTCAGACAACTAAGTAGAATGCATCCGTTGTACAAGTTATTGATACCTCATTATCTTGATACAATGGACATTAATCAAGCTGCGCGTCAGAGCTTAATAAATGCGGGAGGAATTATTGGAAATAAGCTTTACTCCAGGAAAATATTCCATGGAGATGTCATCTGCGATCTACAAAGATTGGAGATTTAATGAGCAAGGATTACCGGCTGATCTTCTTAAAAGGTTTGTTTTCAAAGAGTAAAACACTATTTAAGGTTTGTTTTCAAAGAGTAAAACACTATTTTCATTATATTCTTAGCATACTATGTTGACATATAAATTTGATGTTTTGCAGGGGAATGGCTGTCCGAGACTCTGTAGCCTTACAAGCTAAAGCTCATTATTGAAGACACCCATTTTGCCGTGGATGGCCTCAGAAATATGGTTTGCTATGAAGGATTGGGTTTCAGACTACTTATCTTTGTATTACAAGGATGATGCATCTATTAAAGTGATCAAGAATTGCAAAGTTGGTGGAGTGAGATAGTAAACGTTGGGCATGGAGACTTAAAGGATGATCCGAGCAGATGGTACAAAATGAAGACAAAAGATGAAGCTGTTGGAAGCACTGACTACTATTATGTGGCTTGCATCTGCTCATCATGCTGCCGTCAACTTCGGGCAATATGCTTATGGAGAAATTATGCCCAATCTTCCCACCATGAGTAAACAACTTATTCCAGAGAAAGGTTCCAAAGAATACACTGAGATGGTGAGAGATGTAGATGGATATTTCCTTAAAACCGTATCTACTCCTTTCCAAGCCACACTTGTCATGGCCATTTTGGAGATCTTATCAAAGCATGCTAAAATGAAGTATACGTGGGACAAATACAAGGATCCACACCAGAATGGACCGATGAAAACGGAATACATGAAGCTTTCAACCGATTTTCATCCAGGTTAGTGCAGGTGGAGAAGAAAGTAACGACTAGAAACAATAATCCCAAACTGAAGAACAGGCGTGGGCCTGCTCTAGTTCCATATACGTTACTGTATCCTGACACCACTGATTTGTCGAAGTCTGGTGGTCTTACCGGCCGCGGTGTCCCTAACAGTATATCCATCTAATCCATCCACCCATTCTCTGCAGTGTGATAATTTAATGTATTAATAACCACTCTCTATCACTCCACAAGCTGATGTCCTATCTTTAATGCAATCCCAAACCTATTAGACAGTAGATATTGTGTTTAGCCCAATTCCCTGTAAAATTACCTAAGAAATAAGTTTCAGATTGCAATTTTTAAGTCAGTGGCATATAATTTTGCATCTATGATGTCTATTGTCTATTTCCCATTTGGAAAATAAAGCATTTAGTTTGAAAAGCAAGGAGTTTCATTTAAGGTTAATGCTCGTCATTATCAACAAAGAGATCTTCAACAAAACATATAACACTTTTGTACGAGTAGAGAAAAATATCGCAATGTTTTGAAATGTACGATAAGAAAAGTTATTGACATAACATCCATTACTCACCCATATGAGATTTGAGAATATATTATAAGCAAACAACAATGACTATATAATAACAACATGAAATTAAATTGAATTATTTTCAAGTGAGACAAAAAAATGTATACAGGTTACCATGCTTAACATACATTCTAACTCAAATAATTTATTAAATATTCGACACAAATGTGATTAATTGGTTAGAAAATGAAAACTTAAGCGTTTGAATAGAATATATTTAATTAAAATGTTTATATAAAATATCATTCATTTTCAAAAGAAAATATTTTAGTGATATTCTTGTGGTCCTAATGCTAATATTTTTAGGAATATTAGTAAATGTGGATGTGGTTGACCATGTTTTACCATCGACAATAGCCCATAATATAACATAATTGGTTGACTTGATTAATCTATATAGTAATTAATACAAGGGATAATATAATGTGTTCAGATACGATGAATACAACAATGCTTTTGAAGTGATATGAGCTTTAACCATATTTACTAATGCTGCTTCAATACTGCGATGAAGCGTCATTTTTGTAAACTAGTCGCCATCTAAGAGGTGGAAAATTTAGATCGATCGATGTATATCAACCACACTAGTAAATGTGGTTTTGTTATAAAATCTTATGCAGCTGGTGGATTCGGTAACCATGGTTGATGAGTGTTGATGAGGTTGACCATGGTCGAGGTTACATTTATGTTACAAAATAGTTACATTAATAATTCATATGGTTGATGGGGTTGATCATCGTTGAAGAGGTTGACCATTGTTGATCATATTCAACCATAAAGATCTTGATCAATCATTATGGTTGACTACATGCTAGACCATTATAGACAATGATTAACCATGATTATCGATTAAGAGTCGATTAGAGTATTCAATTTAATGGCTTGGATTGACGATTTAATCTAAAATAATTTAAAGAAAGATTGAATTACCCAACAATTGTTGGTGAAGGAAATGGTCTCCTTTCTCCTCAAACTCCCGACATGGTATTCTCTGTTACCAAATTACGAATAAACTCCTATTTTGTTAAGGGCTTATGATAAAGTTTTGTTCTATGCCCATTAACAATAAATTTATCCTTCTTTGCCAATTATCTTCATTCCTACGCTCCCAACATCAAAAATAACTTCTACTTCATAGGGCCTAGCCAATTTGTTTAGGAATTTCCTTAAAAATATTTAAATTTTGAGTCAAACAAAAGGGCCCAATCACTTGGTTTGAATTTCTTGAGCATGGTAAATTTGTCATGCCATCTCTTCCTTTGTTGATGAATGTTGTTTGTCATTTGAATGTCATCTTTTACGATTTCATCCAAGTCATTGATTTGTTCCAATCTTTTCTTTTGGGATTTAGAGAGGTATAGCCCCCGGTTTTATTGTTTTCATGTATGTCTCCACTTTGAACTCGGTAGGAAGTAAAACTTGCTTTCCATAGACAAGGTCACAAAGAGTGTGTCCAGTGGAATGTCATAGCACGGTTGAAACATTGTCACACGAGAGGAGAATGCTTTATTTGTATGTGAAGTGGATTATCTATTTGTTTGATTCATCGAGATATGATAAGTATGTGATCACGGTCAAAGTTCATCACTATTCATATCCAACCTCCTTGGTCCCACCTTAGTCATTTTCGGAAAACTTCACGAACGAGCAACTTGGCTTCATAGGACCTCTCCATGAGCTACGCAACGCACAATATCAATCACGAAGATGAGACCTTGCATCTTGGAAGTACGCGGTGTGAAGTGATTCTCTACAACCCATTTTCTCCATTATGTAGTTACGCGGCCAAACCTTGACGCGGCCACCGAGAATTATACGATCATGGCCTCCGGCACGGCGGCCTAACGCTCTTCGCAAGCTAAATATTCATCCTTGAAACCACAGGAACTGCACAATGCATAGTAACCCAAGCCTTCCTTTGACACCCGAGCGTACCGGTAACGCCTTTCCTTTTGCCCATCCTACTGACTTGTGCTATTGGCTCCAAAAAATGCGCAGTTATGTTCCCCAACCCAACTTGTATTGTGCACTACCGAGTCTCAAGGCTCGAGAGAGATTCCCCTTTCTATCTTGAACTACGCGATTGCATAGTCACTAAGCCTCCTTGTCCATCCTACCACTTTTCCTAGGCTTAGTTCATGGATCAAAATGAGTCATCTTAGGTTAGGGGTTTCGGATTAATGGAATCTATCATGAGTAAATTGTAGCAACAATTACTTTATCATGTCATGGTGAGATGATGAAGGAGGAGAAAGGTGGGAAGCATGCTCAAACATACTCTTGCGAGTTGAACTCACCAGATGATCCGTTAAAGGAGAAGTGAAAGGACACTAGTTTGCGACCACTCTCCAAGACTTGAGATCATTAAAGACTCCTTATCACCAAGGTATGCGAGAGGAGAAAAGGAAAGTGTTTTCCTTGAAGACACTCAACTCTTGGCAACGACGATGACTTGCAGTTTCCATGGTAGTAGTGTCATGTGGTGTCATGTCATGAGTGGTCGGATGCGAGCCATTGTTGTTGTCACCAACGACTTTATTATAACCACTTAAAGTGGTTATAATAACCACGTGTCATTTCATTTTGAAGTGTTCAAGTATTGATACCCTTTGTCACCCCGACCAATTTGACACTAAGGCCATAGAAGAATGCCTTTTGAACCCAAGTGATCGAGACACAACAAAGATAAATGAAGAGTTTAATAAAGAGAACCTGCAAATACAAATAGAATTCAATTACACCCTCCTTGTAGTAGAAATTTTTGAGCATCCATGGTTTGTTTCTTTGATCTCCTAAGAGGATATGATGATGAGATAGCTCGATAATTTTTAGTAATCCTCTCAAGTAGATTTGAGTGCCACTATTATGGTAGGGGACTAGCCATATACATCACCTAAATGGATTAACAAAATAACAACACTAACCTAGGAATCAGAGTGGAATAGAAGACGGGGTCACTAGTGCCTCTTCAGAAAAAATTCTTTTGGGCCAATGAGAAGCACATGAAGACAAAAATGGGTCAAAAGTGAGGATTTACCTTACCCAGCAGGATAAGTAGCCTACCAAATTCTCAAGTACCCATTTCTTGTGAAGGAAGATTGAGTGTAGTCTGTGGTTACCATTTTAGATTGTTGCGAATCTTAAATTTAAGGAGGATTTTCATTTTGTGGAACGGAAACCCAGACATACCCTACTCCTCCTCCACTCCATTACAAACATGAGCTAAAGGGTTAGAGAGAAACACAACATCTAGCTCACCATGGTCTAGTTAAATTAATAGTGGAGGATGCCCTCAATAAACTCAAAATTCACGTATTATCGTCCGGTTTCTTTAACATGGACAAAGAGACTACGTGGTACCCACAATATTGCCTCTCGGGGGATACCCTTGCAGCCTTGGAGATAGGGATACTAGAGTAGAGGAGAAGAGCCGGGGAAGAGAGGGTGGGACATGAAGGAAAAATAGAGGATGCGGAGGAAGTGGGGTAAATTGATGACGAGGAATAAGAGAAGGAAGTAGAACAACGGACTTTTAGCCCAAAAGCTCTGCAGAAATCTCCCCTCAACAAAATGCTGTCACTAGGAAACAGGATGAATTGGCTGCCACCTTTGCCACTTTAAGCACTTACAGCTGAAACCCAGAAGAAAAAGAGAAGAGCATAATCCCATGTATTTTAAGACCAAAAAGAGCACTACGGTAAACAAGGGAAGGCCTCAAAAATCCAATAGAGTCCCATCACCATTATGAGATCCCCCGGCAAGAAGAAAGAAATAGGAATGAGAGGAAGGAAAAATTGAGAGAGTACTTCCCCAAAAGACAAAATCCAAGACACCCATGACCTATGTGGAAAAGGAACTCTCTTATATTTGCATCCTTAAAATATTCATAAGTACGATAACCACTCCAGAGAGAAAGAAAAGGTATACTACGGGAAAAGTGAGTGTACTACATGAAATACAAGGTGTGTTACAAGAAGAGAAAAAGTTCTACGGAAGAACATAATGCATAAGGGGAAGGGGAAAGGAACAAATAGAAGGAAAAGTACCCAAATTGAAGGACAATAATTACGAAGTCGAAGTTGGCAAAACAACAACCACAAGAGGAAGCTAACTCTCCAAGAAACTTCCAAAAGACATCAAAAATTTCCAATATACAAATGTTGGGTATGTTTGGGAGTTTATAGTGTCACCTTTCGGTTATTTACACTCTCTCTCATACACATTTTATTACATTTGGCCATATTTGTATTAGTGAGAATGGTGTGAAGGGATTATCATTAATTGAAACCTAGCATTGTTTCATTGTAGGAAATAAATGAAAATAAGACTATTTTGAGTGAGATTCCATGTCGGAGCTCGGAATTAGACAACGAGGAGCGATCATAGGAATTTTTCCCACCTTCTTGCTTCTCTGATCAACCAAATATCTCATAATATCCTCCTCCAACGAGTTCAAAGTCAAAGGAAATCGAACGAGTGAATTTTAAGAAGGAGTCAAGCTCACACCTCTCGAAGTTCAAGAACAAATTTCACCTTTTTAGAGGAGTTTGGTAACTTCCCATTAGTATAAATAAAGAAGAGAAAAAATCTCATTAGGATTTGATTTTCATAGGAAAATAGAAGAGAACTCTTGGCTTTGTATCAGAGATATTTTATTTGTACACGCTTTTGATGTAAGAAACTTGTTATGAAATGAGAATGAGAAGTCAACTTTCTGCTCCTCTCATTTGATTCGAGAGGAAGTGAATCTTGCGGCTTGGGGCCCAATCCATGGGCTGCGGTCTCCTTTGTTCGAAATGTTGTCATTGATGGCAAAGGAGTTGGCAAAGGAGGAGCATATGAAACGGTAACTAGGAAGAGAAAAAGCAAAGTAGCGGAGAACGAGAGGCGAGAGAGGAAATCGACTTCATGTTGATATTGTTCTTGAATGCGCTAAGAGCGTAAGAAAATTCTATTTATTATGTATGAGAAGGAGCTACGTAAGGATTTTAGATGGAGTTCAATTTTGGATAAATCCTATGATAATGGCTCGTATTTGAGGTGCTGAATTGTAATCGAAAGCATCGGTCTACGTAAGAAGAAATTTCTCTTGCTAATGCAGAACCATAGAAACCCTTTGTTGAATCCGTCATAAGGTGCCATTTTCATTTTCATTCTCGTTAGAATCGACTTGTTTAAGGAAGAAATGGTTCGTTGTGAACCATGCTACGAAACGGGAAGTTGTGGATCGATCATGGTTGCGGTGAGTATCGTGATCATCGAAGAACTCAATCTTTTTGATCGAATAATCCATGAGGTTACTATAAGTCGTGTTCTTCGCAACAAATGCAGACTTTGAACTACAACCAATAGTTGGATCATTGATATGGAATGGAGCATGAACACGGCAAAGTTAAACAAATAAATAGACAGTTAAATGTGCGGTGTGAATGAGCTATGCATCGTAACAAATGAAAGCATCATGGTAAAATACCAATAAACCAAAGTCAAGGTATAAAAGAAGCAATTGTGAGCGAGAAGCGGAACCTTGAGCGAAGGAGGAAGACCACGAGCAAAATGAATAGTGAAGGGGTTTCCGGTTTTCATCCCTTACCGCTTTCGTGGAGCAAGCGGTATTTATGAAATCGGAGCGATTCCATAGAACGGCGACAGTGTCCACTGACGAATGCGCAAAACCACTCTCATTGCGCGCCATCGCGTTTATCGTCGATGCATCTTCGGCAAGGTGATATACGCTCGGATCATTGTTGGTGTGTGATATGTTATTGACCATCGATTGAAGAAATGCATTACTTAGTGGGCTCCACGGAATATGTATGTATTACCTGTGTATACATCGGGATTGATATGAAGGTTTAAAATGGTGGATTAACGCGGTCTTATGTGCGATGGGGTTTCCTTTATTCGATTTATTATAAGTGAAATTTATCACACTCTACGTAGTGGCCACTATGTACATTTTATTATAAAGGTTGATTGACCGAGGTGTGTACATATAAATGAAATACGGTCGATGTTATAAAGGTTATAACACTTTTGATTGGGGAAGCGATTGTTTGTTTGATAACCGAAATCAACGTTTCTTGTAAATACGGAACCAAAGATTATATTGTTGATGGTTCATGATAAAGGTGTGAGTGTCTTGATATATTCGGGTTGTTAAAAAAGTTTTATAAAACGGCCGAAACTATTTTGTTTGATTAGCGATTGTACATACAATAGTTATATAAATGCAATGAACGGACCCGAATAAAGAGAAAACGAAAAAAAGTGAGGTTGGATGAATGAGAAAGGAAAAGAGGAAGAGGAGTGCTGGTAAAATATACTGCCTTAATTTAATGAAAGGTTTTAAGCATTTATATTGTTTGACGATGTAATTGGCAAGTCGCTAGGAGAAAGATAAAATCCTTTGTCGAGTTGAAATGGTACATTTCTCTGGTAGATTGATAAAGAAAAGAATGTAGAATTGAAGAAAAAGAGAAATAATCGAAGATATGAAGATTGGAGGTACGGTAAAAGAAAATCAAGGTACGAACGAGAGCTGATATCAAGGTAAATCAACAAATATTTCTTTATGAAAAGAGGGAGTTGAAACTACTTACTTAGTGCTTAGCTTGCGAAATTTGAGGTTGGAGCCTACGGAAAACCAGTGGTGAGAGGGATTTGGGCTTGCCTTTACATCACGTAGCCAAAGATGTGGTTTTCTCCCTTTATGGGTTTCCACGTATATCTCGTGTCTACTTGTGCATGATGTTTATGTGTTGATATATGGTTTATCTAATGCGCCCAATACTTGTTGTTGTCATATTAAGTCTGTTTGTTACATTATATTAATACTTGGTGTTCACATTCTAAGACTACTCACATATTAAGTTGAATATGAAATGAAGGTGTAAATAAGTTTTATGAAAAAGTTTTAAAGTCCATGAATGTGTTAGCTTGATTCACCCCCCCCACCTCTCGATTTAACTAAGGGTTCAACACCCTTGTGTACATTTATGTTTTATTTATGCTTGATATTTTTTTTAGTTGATGTAATTTCATTTTAGTAGTATATGAAAATCATTAACACTATGTTGATAGTCTCCCCTCTCACCTCTTCCCTTGGAGCTTGGAAGTAAGGTATCAAGCTTACCAAAATATTCGGTTTATGATTTGTGGAAATGATAAGTATTATTCATTAAATTTATTCATAGATTGTTATAGATTAAGTTATATTTATGGTTGAGATGCATGGTAGCTTAAGTTAAGAATTTAACTCATCTTTTCCATTTTTACACAATAATTTGTTAATGATCAATGCATTAGTGGATGTACTATTTCGTCTTGAATTGCAACATCGAGAGAAGGAAGACCTTTCCAACACTATCACTTTGGACTTCAACCTCCTTGATTTCTCTTCCATTATGCTACCCACAACCTCGTTTTGAAGACCATCTTCACAACCACTTGAGAGAAACCTTCTTGGTGCAAGACATGCCTTGAAGGTTACGAGCATGGACAAGGGAGTTGGTCTCCCCATCCCACTTAGATCACATTTCCCCTCCCACTTTCTTAACCTCCATTCCACCATTCCTAGTCTCAAAACCCTCTCTAGTATTTGTTTCTGTAGCATTATATTACTTCATGTAACAAACACAAAAGATGTGTAGTTGCTTCTGTAGAAGTGTTGGGAGACACCTGCTTCACTCCATAATCACTCCTCCACATCCCACCCAAGCATAGTGTAGGCCTTAGTGTGCCTGGCTCTGAATTCTTGGTTCAAGGACACCCTTGGGTCCTTGAAAATCCTTCTTCCTTGCTCCAAAACATAGTAGTTTTAGTGTGTTATTAGTCATAGAATACATCATTAGCACAAAAGAAACAACATACATTAAATATAAGTTAATTCATCATAGATGTAGTGTGTGTGTTAAGGTATATTAATCCCCTATTACAAGTTGATTGAGTAGTTAAGAGAATGAATGCAATATAGTGTAATTTCCCTTCTTGTAATTAGAATAATTGTTTGTATTTTGTTGAAAAAGTAGAGGTTAAGTAGATAAATAGGTGAAACCTTGGGGTTAATTAGATAAATTAGGTGAAACCTAATATAGATTATAGAAACAATAGTATTTCATGATTTTATTTTGATATTGAGTTGAAATTAAGTGACAAACTTTCTCTCTTAGAATAGCGATAATTCCCAACACCTCATAGTATAAATAAGATGAGGATGGCATAAGTAGAGATCATTTTACGTACTTAATCAAATTTGAGTAGCCTCTTGTAGTTTCAAAAATATTTATGCAATACGAGGAGCTAACCAAAGGATTGTTGCTCCTTATTCTTCTTCTTCTAGATGCGAGAAAGTTTCGGCGGATGGAGTTGAGTAGTAACCACACCATGATGTAAAGATCTCACAGTGGGGAGTTACCAAGTAGGATTCTTTACCAGTTAAGAGAGTGTTACTTTTTGTAACTATCTGGTCAAATACCCGGTTGTACATTTCCATTGTTGATATTTTAATTGCATTAGATTCCTCTTTTGGACGGGACCAAATCGACACATAGATCGACAAATATGTTAAAGAAGAAGTTAATTATGAATTATTTTATTTATTAATGAAATGGAATGGGTTGGCCTCAACACATGTGGATTTAGTCGAAACCCCAAGTTGTTCCTCACAAAAGATATAAATAGAAGAAACCTCGAGCTCATTCTCATTTTCTCATGATATTTTCTTCTTGCATTCTTTGTCTTGGTTCGTCTATTCTTTTACGGTTTTCACGGAGTTCGATGGAAGAAGCTCATGCATGGTACGGAATCACGAGTTAGAGGCTCATGCGAACTAGGGCTTGAGCCGTAACCTTGGCACAAAACTACTAAAATTACATCGGTATTTATGGGCACAATATGGCAAGGTAGGCAGTTGCCATAGTCGCGGCGGTGAGTGTGGCAGCGTCGCAACTAGGGTTATGAGGTTAGATCGGGTTGATGGAGGCTAGAGCCGTAGGCACGATGTGCCCTACCAGCGACGAGGGGAACTGCCAGCCCCCACTGGCATAATGTCTTAAGGTCTCGGCAAGAGGTTTTTACGGTGATTTGAGTAGGTCATCCTGGTGCTTGCGTAGTGCTTCCCATATATCAATTGCTCACTCACGGATGTTTGCGATCATTCTTTGATGAATCCTCGGTGATATCTGATTTGGTAGTTGATATCATTTGGCTTCCAGCGAGCTATTTGATGCGATGTTTCTTGATGTTGTAGATTTGCAGATCTATAGATCTGATGTATATTTCCATATATATGTATTGGGCTCATTGTACTCTCTTGCTGATTTTTTTTTATGATGATCTATTGAAGAAGAAAAATTTGAAAGGGTTTCCCCCTTGTGGGGTTTTTTTCCCTGGTCTTTGACCAATTTTACTCTCTCTTATAGTTGTTTTGTTGAATTATTTATCACTACATGTATTTTCTATCTTGATCCATGAGTTTATGATTAATTACCTCCCCAATAATTGGATGTCTTGTTTATGAAGAAGTAATTTAGGCTAAAGTAAGCGATACAACATAGAACATTATGAACATTTAACATGAACAACTCATAGGGAGAAGAACCTACATCACCTACTAATAATATGGCTTAAAATAGGCATCTATAAGCTCTTTCTATCACGAAACCATTAGAGGAAACCAAGTCAAGAACAACCCCCTTGTACACACGCTCTTTTATTTTAAGATTTAATTAAAATAATCACTCCAAATTTAAGAAAATCATGACTATCTCTTAAACACATTTATCACATTTAACATCCATATCATAAATTTATCTTATCAAATTACAAAAATTTAAAATAAAACTTTAATTGCATTATCTTTCAACTTATTCTTGCATAGCTAAAACGTTGCCTAATTTTGTACTAATTTAATATTGGGAAACATTTTTTTCATCCAGAAATGTTTTCTTACAATGAATGCATCATGATATAAATGAGGGTTCATGGTATACCTGATTCTACGGCTGAAAATTCAAGAGAAATCCCAGAAGTAAATAAAGTCATGAAAAGATTAAAAGTGAAAATACCAAGAAACACAACAATCACGTTTTTGAAAATACAAAAAAACACGACCATCATCAACAACATGGACCCATGTAGAAACACAATGAGGACATGTTTTGAACATGTCTTTGTACTTTATTTGCAATAATCACATGACAAAGATAACTTCTACGAAAAACAAATGTAAACAAGGATTATGAAGACAATAAGTAATCTGCATATTTGAAAGCCCATTAGATTGTAGCATAGAGTTTATAGCGTTTAATTATGGTTCTATAGTTCCATGTTGCGTGAAGTTTTAAGTTTTTAAGATAAAAAATATTAGCAATTTCAAAATCCATAAAAAGAAATAGTTATAGGACTCATCTAACGAATACGAAGAAGCTCCATTCATATCAAATAATGGCCTAGTGACGCTATGTCAAATCTCTCTTTACAATTGGCCATAAGGAAAGATGAGCTAGAGTAGAGTTAGAATTTAGAAAAAGGAAAAGAAAACTGAAAAGATGTAAATGTAGCAGAGTCTGGGCTACGCTCATCCACAATAATTCCTCAATCCTCACTTGCAATAAACGAAATTGAGACCCAATTAGAAGTATTACCAACTATTGTGTTTGGGAAAAGGATATTTAAAGAAGGGGCTGCAAGGAAACATTACCTAAAGCGAGTTGCATTCACTTGGTTTCTGTGAGGAAAAATTTGCATTGAATGGAAATGGTGGAATAACCAAATGGTGCTCTTGCTTCAATATGCCATCAGTTTACAAGGGCATGTGAGGTACTTTTGAACCAATCCATTTTTGAAATTTGATTGATTACCTTTGCCATAGGCTTGGACTAGATGGAATTTGCTAAACTAGATAATAATACGAGCACTTAAGCGAAATAAAATATTATGCGAATGGAATTTAACTGAACTAGATAATAATACCCAATTATTCAATGAATTTAAATGCTCGTCTTGCTTATTTATTTTACTTTTTAAATAAACCATTTATTTGGTCACTTTAAATGCGACCTCGTCATATTCACGAATCTATCGGTCCATGTATGGATTCAATTTTATTCGGTGGCTGAGAATTTCAGCAGCAGCACGCGAACACGGGGATGGGCACTTTCAATCTATACTGTAGGCAAGCCCTCGATAAAGCAAGTCGTAAGGCAAGCAATCGAACTTTACGCCAAATTACTAGAATTCACTCGAACTTTCTCTTTGTAGGTAAGTGTAGGCAAGCAACGAAAAGTAAATTACTAAACTCCGGTAGCATAATGGTTTTATGGATAGTTAATGGATGGATAGAGGGTTACGCCAATATATCTACCTCTCTTCTGAAAGTATTAATGGTAGTTTTATAATGAAAAATTTGTTGACTATGAGTACCCCAATGTGCATCCTTTGACTCGATGTCATAACTTCTTTCGGGGACGTGATTTCATAGATGTTCCTAGCTGGCGATAGTAACACCTCTCTTGTAAGATGTGGGCGATCATTTGTACATTGTACTATAGCCATATAAAATACGCACCTAGAATATCTTACTTCATGCAAGTATAAATATCATGCCATCATCCACTCAAAGTGTAGTGGAGGAAATAGAGAAGGAGTCACTATGAAAACTTGGAAACTGGCTAAAAAATAATAACTTTGTTAGTAACATTTAAAACTTTACACAGTACAATAGAATGGGTTTAGAGGTAAGCAATGTTAGGAGTTTCAGGAATGAAAAGGTTTCTTTGTGCATACATAGTTTCTTCCTTGACCTCGAGCGCAACTTCAAGCTTAGAACAGAACAGCGGCTAGAACCTGTAGGACCTTTAGTTGCCAAATTTTCAAGCCATATGGAGGCCATTACGGAAACACCGATTGCAAAGCTAATGATAGGCTTGTTAGATTTAGGGTTCTCCGCTACAATCGCCTCGCCTCGAGAATATTTTTCCAACATAAGATTATGTTAAAAAGGCATATTAATAATTGTATATGAAAATGAAACTCGACGATAAGACTTCCCGAAAAAAAACTTTGGTTAAAAAGCTTTTGTTAACAATTTTTTTTAAACTTTGGTTAAATGAATGAGGTCATCCAAGAGTGTACTTGAAATCGATTGCTATGGTCCACTATTGTGGCGGGGACTAACTCCGAAAATTTAGATAAATCGCAACATAATTTTTAGAACATTATTTCCTTGATACATTTTGTTTTCTTAGAAATAGTTTTAACCATTTCTAAATATTGACATACTAGCGGATTGTTCTATCTATCAAAATTTAAAACAAAGAAAAACAAAATATAATAATTGAATAATTTAAAAATATATATAGGCAAAGAAACACGAATTAAAATGAAAAATTGATATAAAACATAAATTAAAATATGAAAATTTGAAATTAAAATATAAATATTTAAAAAAATATAAATATAATAATTATAAAAGAAAATTATAATAATATTATTTATTTGAGTATATGAGGGGAAAATGTTGAAAGGAAGGACTATGATAAAATATAATAGTTTTTATTAGATATAATGTGGACTCATTAAGTGAATTTTAATTTTTTTTAAATGAAGAATGACAAAAGACATGTTATAAACCGACATAGGAGATGTTGCATGAAGTGAAATGATATTGTTCAATGGGACATGTCTCTAAGTTTATTTTGAAATTTATTTTGATATTTTGAGTTAGGAAAAGGAAATAAAATGTTTAAAGCGAGTGACCATCTTGTATTGTTTCAGCAAGTACGGTTTCATGGTAGTCTTTGATTAAATTTGTGATTATTCTTATTTAGTACTTCTCCATCATCATTTTAATCCTTTGAACCTATTATTACATTCTTTATGAAGCCCACAAATCTCATGCAATTTTTTCAAAAACCACAAGTGTTAATATTGCACCTTAAAAATTCAAATTGAATCCATAGTAATTATAAACTAAAATGATGGGATGGGAGAACATAGACACAAATATAATAGATGACGTGGTTCAAATAGTGAAATATTCATAAAGATTATTCCAATATCTTAATCCTACTAAGACCAATTATAATTTTTCCATGCGGGTATTGGTAATGGAAAAAGTATTTATTTCATGAAGAAAGGTGGATAGGGAGGATGCCAATAATTCTATTTTGCTTGTGTATAGGAACCATGTTGTTAATGGTTAGTTTTTAGTTTTTCCTATTAAATTAGATGGGGGATCTAGAGTGGTTCAAGACTAAGTAGAGAGATCTCATACATCCTTGCAATTAATGTGGAAGAGACATCATGAGGATTTCTGAAGATATAGTTGGTAGTGCTGAATGTGGAAATAGTTAGTGTATTGCATCTAATTAATGCATTTTATTTACATGGTCACTGCCATTAATGGATGGAAACCTAGGTGTAGGGTGTTTCCACTTAAGATGGAAGGAAGGAATCTCAATTACATACAAAACATTACATTTTTATCTATTGGCATTGTAATGTTGGCATTGATGTCAGCAAGGACTTAGTACTATTTATCTTATCATTGGTGTTACCAACTTTGATGTTGCAATCCTTATGATTTGTGATGAGTTATCAACTGGGTTAATGTAGAGTTCTTGTTTTGATGCGAGTTATTGATTCATGTTGAGGGAGGTTTAATGATGAGCCTCCATGTTCCTAACTTGATACAAATGTGTTGGGATGATAATCCTCCTTTGATGATGTTATTGATGATGTCCAAAAAGTTGAAGGAGGTATGATGGGGCTTGGAGAAAGTGTAGGAGGTGGGTATAGGGCTCGGAGGGACTTGAAGGTTTGGAGGAGAAGAGACTGAAACTAAGTGTCATAGGTTACATAAAGAGAAGAGCCTGTGTTGGGAACATATGTGTGCATGTTTAGGATGTAAGACCAGCATTCTTGGCCTCACTTCCGAAGGAATGGCCCAGTGTTACCCTTGTAAGTGAGCTTTTCAGTTAGTTGTGCATTCAATGATTCCCGATGGTTAGGCCAAAGTAATTTCTCGAGGTTTTGTGGTGAATGTTTGATGGAATTAATATAAATCTAAATGAATAACTTGGTAAGCGATTTAGGTGTGAATTCATTGATCATTTTAGTGTAGTGCATAAGATGGATCAAATTGTTTAAGTAAATGAGGACATGGATGAATTCAAGGTTAGATAGCTTGCATAACGCGAGCAAAGTATGTGCGAGTATAGGGGAAAGCTCCTATAGTATATGAGCATACGGAAGGGATGAACTATTAGACGAGTGCACACATAGAGCTAAATGACAAAGATCAAACAATAGGATTGTGAATGGAGAGGCAAGTTTCTTGGTAGAAAAGGAGAGTTCGACACGATGGTTGTGATAGAGTTTGCGGAAGGTTGCTGTAAATGTTAATTGATGGAAGAAAACATTGGAACAAATTTTGATGGCTAAGAGAGATAGAAAACAAAGTAGATTCTCATAATGTGTCTAATGTTTTTTTTATTACATGGGAAAAGACATTCTATATGGTGTTAATATGTACTATGTATTGTATGTATCATGCGATGAGTTTTATTTGCTGATATGGATATGTGTGTGAGAGCCATAGATTGATTATATGTTGTTAATTATTGTTGAAAGTCGAGTTTTTTTTTTTCAAAATATTTTTAACTGCGATGGAGTTGTGTTTAGTGTATGAGTGCGAATTGGTTTGTTGTTATTTAGGGTTCATACATATGGTGTTGATTGTGTTTTTTGAGATTGTTTATTGTTCGAGAGATTGTGGTGCGAGTGATTGCATTCAATTGATGAGCTTATTGTATATTTGTGAGTCCGATGTTAAAATAAAATGAAATAAGGCTCACTATTTGTTGGTTTGAGTTTATGGGTTTAATATGAAATATTTTAAAAAGCGTGGTCCATGAGGATTTGGAGAGGTTTGGGACATTTAGTGTTGCGGGCGAGCTTGCATACAAGTGGTGGATTTCAAGGGATTAATGGATTCCTTGCGGTAGAGTTTGGAGAACTTTATCGAGGCATATAAGCTTCCTTATAGCAATGGCTCAAAAACTAGTGATGGTGGTGGCCCTCAACAAGTGGCGGTTTGCATGGTTTATGGGAGTGGTGACACGAGTGAGTGGTGGCTCACATTCGCTTTGAAAGTAGAGGCTTGCACACCGGTGGTGGCAGGTGATTTAGATGTAAAATAAAGTTCGATATTAATAAAATAATGGAGATGAATAATATCTTCCAATGATGGCTTTTAGCCTTGTGGTTTTTACCTTACATTTGATGTCCTTGTGTGATGTGATTATTGATGTGCTACTTTTATGTTCTTTTATGGTTTAATATGGTTTATATATTTCTAGTCTCATGGTATGTTCATTGGTATTGCGTTCTTTATGAATATATGTTGATATACTAATGCGTTGCTCTTGTTATTTTATGCATGAATCAATTATTGCGAAAGAGAAGTAAAAATTGGTACAAATTGGACATGCGATTCACCCCCCTCTTATTAGTGTTTCGGGTTTCTAAAAAGTGGTATTAGAGTGGGGATATTGGTTGCATCTTAATCATTGGAGAATATATCTAGGAAGATTAGCTTATTTGTGAAAGATGTGGTGAGGGTCCATCTTCATCTAGTGTATTGGAGTAGGATGGTCTAGTGAGATGCATCATGTATGATAATGTCCATAATGTGGATGTGGAGAAAATAAGCGATTTAAAATATGATAAAGAAATATGGGACAAAGTTTGATGTCTTGTTTGGTGGTGATAGTAGCAACAATAATGTATATTTAGAGAAGATAAAATGAAAGGAAAGAAAGAAGGACCCAAAGAAGGAATATCATGGCAACAAGAATAATTCCTCTAATGTGAATGGTGTAAGAGATCGAGTGACAAATCGGAAAGTGAATATTCGGTGGGTAGGCTACAATGGTATAATAAATCATATGAGAAGATAAAATTATGAATGATATAATTTTGATTTATTATTTTGATTGATCTAATGGTTTTTCATAGTGAAAGGAGAATGATTACATGCTCCTTAAGGAAGAATATAAATCATAAATGGTAGTAATTGAGAAATTATCACCGACGGAAGTGAGTACGCTAACAATTGCATGTAGGGATCATGAGAAGCCTTTGTATATCTTTGATGAAAAGGATAATTCTCTTAGAGAGGAGATCCTTAGCCTAAAGATTCAATTACGGGAGTTCAAAGAACGAGGATGTGTTGTGAATCAACTAAAGGAGAAGAAGGTCAAGTTGGAGACTTGTATGGTGAAATGGTCTCGGCACTTGAAAAAATTGTTGAAGAGGAATGACCAGATGAAAAGGGGTAAGAGCACTAAGCTCTTGGATATTATGCTTGATGTGAAGATACCTATGACGTATACGGTATTGGATTTGGAGACTCTAGTTCAAAACCAAGAAAAAACACCAATGAAGAACCAATGAAGCCCTCCCTGAGAAATATTGTGACCAACGATAGTAGTAAGAAGCAAAAAATGCATCATGTCCACTAGTAGCATTCAAGAAGAGAGCGAGAGGATCATTTACATCCATAATATAATTTTCTCCTAGAGTTGATAGTAGCATACTTCACTAGTAGGAGTAAAGAACTTCTTTTCCCCCTTGATGGACAAGGTAGATCACTCTATTTGTTACAATTTTGGACATGTGGCAACCACTTGTAAGAAGTTGAATGTACATATATGAAGAAGTTTTATCAACCAAAGAAGAGGATCTACCTTTAGGTATACAAGTTCATTTAATGGCTATTGTTATCATTGTAACCTATTTTCCATAAAGCTAATGATTATAGATATAGCATGAAGATATCAAGATCCGACATGGATAATAGAAGATCATATCCTTGGTTTTATACCTTGGTAATATAGTGTTATGTGTGAATTTTTTTTAAATGGGTGACCAAATATTGTAAATTGTCCGGATTCTTGAGGACATCCAATCAAAAGGAGATACAAAATCGAGTATTCCTAAAAGAAAGACATAGGAAGTGTTGAAGCAAGAAAGAAACTAAGTACCATGTGGAAGAAAAAGGAGGGAGTAACTTGGGAAGTGTGATATAGCTCTTTGCTTGTGTTATGAGGATGATAGGTGTTAAATTAATAATAGATGTTCCCACCATATGCTAGACGATGGCGGTATATTTCAATTTATCAAAAGAACTAGGAGTGTGGTCATATTTGCTTTTTGAAGGTAATGAACTATGATACTATTGGGAAGAGGAACGACCAACCATGGTGAAAATAATAGTAATGCATATGATGTGTGGTTTTTTAAGGGTCTAAATCACAATATCTTTTATGAGCCAAATGGTTAATGGATGCAAGGAAGTAATTATTCAACTCCAAAGTTCTTTCCTAAGAAAATAATGATTAAAAAAAGTGATTTCCAAAGGGTTCAAGGCACCAAATAATGTTTATGTGTTGAAGGGAAGAAGAGCGGGTAAAATGAAAAAATTGAAAAAATAACTCTTCCTCATTAGATGCGAGTAAGAGATACAACATCTATTGAAGTTTGTTCTTGTGTGATATATCTTTTTAGGCTAGCAAAAATGTAGGTGAGGCCTTCATAGCCTCGGGGGTGAGGGTGCGAGGAAAAATATGGAAGCATGGATATGTGTGTATTATGTGGAAATGAGATATATCATATTTAATCGTGATTTTACTTGCACATTTTGGTTCATAGGATAAACATGTCCATTGATGGTATAATGAGTTGAGGGGCGTACATTCTTTCAATCATATATTCACTCATTTGTCTTATAAAAAATTTACCTTTTCTTCATTATGTGTTGGAAGCTATGAATCAACCTTGTATGTAAATTTATATGATCATCATTATTGTTAGCTATGTCTCCATAGAGGTTAGTCCTGCCAATTGGTGTGAGATTTATAGTGTGTTGTAGCATCATGCATGGGATGTGGAGCAACATGATTCAATCATGTACTTGTTATAAACTGAGTATTATCTTTCTTGGGTCATATCATTGTGAGATAGATGTGTTAGGAATGTATAGGTGTGGATATAGATTTTAGCCATGCATGCTCTTATGTGAGCAAGATCAGCCTTGTAACATTGTTGCATTCATCATTTGGTCTAGTTACTTTATTCGTCTTGGTGTCAAGCATGCAATGAGAGAGTTTTGAGATATAGTTCAAAAAATATAGGGAGCTTACTGATGTCATTATATAGCTATGTATTATCATTCTTGTAGGCCCACATGTAATAATATTAAGAAGCCATGTGCTTTCATTGCATATCTGTGGGTAATTTATTTTGGTCCATGTGGAGTAGCCTCTTATATGTGACAAGAAGGTATTGCAAATAATAGATAACATATATAACATCATGGAGTGATGGTTCTAGCCTCATTACATGTTCGGGGGGAGAATGTTTAGCGAGAGAGGATGCATGGATGCATAGATATATGTTTGGAAGATAATTATATTGTTTCACATGCTTATCTTGCTCATTCGAAGATCGATTTGTATCATCCTTGTAGTGGCAACATGGTTTCGGCATTTTTAGGGGGAGTATTTTGCTTAGATGTGTTGGAATTGATATTCGGCATTTTTGTATTTCCCATTGTCATTGATGTATAAGGGGGAGAGAGAGTGGAAATATGTAAGAGAGAATGGAGCATGGATATAGTCTTGGGTTTAACGTTAGAGTTGCGGACATACGATTGAGGTTGAAAACAATGCAAAAGGGGGAGAATGTTCGCATTGTCTTGTTGGCATTGATTTCAATAGGGACTTAAAATTGTCTATATTTTCCTCGATTTCAACTAGATGTTGGAATACCTTATGATTTGTGATGAGTTATCATTGGTTTGATGCGGAGATAATGTTCCAATGTAGATATTTTGGTTCATGTTGAGGAGGTTTTCCATGCAACTTTATGTTCTTGATTTGATGTATATATGTTTTTCATTATAATCCTCCTTTGACGATCTTCTTGATTGCAAAGAAGATTTGGAGGAATTTTTAGAATGCAGAGAATGTTTAGGAGGTTCTACGGGCCTTGGATGAACTTTAAAAAGGGGGTTTTGAGAGAATAGGGTCCGAAACTAGGGTAGCACAAGTTACGAGAGGTAAACATGCATTAGGAGTGAGGTAACATAGCTTTCTAGTGTGGGATCTACGTTACATACTCTTTTCCCAAAGGAAAGACCGGTGTTACACCTATTAATAGCGAGTTTTTCAGTTCCTTGCACATTCTAGTGATTTCCATGGGTTGAAACTAAGGTAATTTATCATGGTTTTTTGTGGTGATGTTTTGACTGATTTAATATATAATTGATTAATTAACTTGTTAAGTGATTCATGTGTGAATGAATTGATCATTTTAGTAGTGGAGAATATGGCTAAAATTTTTAAATATAGATAAGTAGATGGATCAATGCAAGGTTAGATAGCGTGCATAAGGTGAGCAAAGGCCTATCCGGAGAGAGTAGAGGAAAGATCCTACAAGAGATGAGCATACAAAGGTTGAGCTGCGAAGCATGTGGACACGCGGGTAAATGGAAAATGTCGGAAAATAGAGAGGTGCATGGAGAGGTACATTTTAGTGGCGAAAAGGGAGAGTTAGACACCGAAGGTTATGAAAAAAATTTTACGGTACGTAGAAGAGGTTAATTGTTGACATAAAACCTTGGGGCGAGAGTTTGATGGTTGAGAGAGATAGAACATAGAGTAGATCCTCATTATGTGACTAATGCTTTTGTGATTTCGGGGGTAGAAACAATGTATATGAATGTATTATTTTCTCTTGTATTATTTGTGACACAACAAAGGCGAAAGTTTGGACCCCAAGAATAGATGGTAACCTATAGCATGGCTGCAATCGTATTTCCTTTTTTGGTTTACCCCGTGGCTCTAAATCTTATTTTTAAATTTATTTATCAATTTCAAAGAAATTGACAAATAAATATTTTCACAACTTTCGAACATTAATTATCTCGAAACATATATATTATCTGCGAACTTTAGGACTAAAGTTGCAACCCATCGCACTTTATATCAATACTCCACGCTTTTTGAATAAATGGCTTATAACAAACCTTTGGCTGCGGACCCCACCTCTGCGATTCGGTGCCCCATGACATCATTGCGGGGGGAGGCTCACGAGTACGGTGAAAATCCCTAGCTCGTCCCCTCACTTCGATGAATCTGCAGTACGATCGTTTTCGATATGATCGGGCTCTTTTAAACTTCGAGGCAAGTACAACGTGTGATCACCGTTCGATGGCCCCTTCCAAGTCAACGGCGCACGGCGATATCGCTCGGCGTCTTGGTACGAACGATAACGTTCGATGGCGCGGTTCCAAACGGTGGTTTCCAGGGGTCCATTTTGCCACGCATCGAACACTCTATGGAATTGCTCCCCAACCCGGGAATACCACTTATTCACCAAAAGCGGTGCGATACGGGCAATCATGTCTGCAAATCCACTCATGGTTTTTGTACGGTGATTAACCAAGGTTGAGTCGGGGTTGCGCTATCCTTTTGATTCATTAACTTAGGTCGGTGCCGATGGCCAAGCAATTTTATCTTGGCGTAGCGAAGAATTCTACCATTTTAAACGAGTTCACGGCCACGATTCCTGCGCACGGAGCCCCACGTAGGTGGGATTTATTCAACATGGTTTTGTTCAATAAATTTTCGAGAAAACGATAGACAAAGGTGTGCGGGAATCGACACAATAGTTCATGTCACTAATTATACATACACGAGTTTCAATAACCTCACAATTTAACAATTTCTTCATAATTAAGATTTGAGCAGTTAAGATTTCTGAGAAAATGTGCCCAGAAATCATTTAAGCGGAAGCAATTGTAAACACCTGAAATTTTATTGCGAGAAATCTCTTGTCTTCGTCATCCCCTCGATACATCCTAGGGATTACATTCATATACATCAACATATGTCCTTTCGGTTCCTCTTGTGAGGAATGTTATGGTAATTCAAGAGCCTAATTAAAATGATTCGAAAACTAAAAACATGACGGATGGACTAACCATTCGACTTCTACAACTGCGACTAATCTAAATGAAACGATCGGTGAAATTGTTGACACTGAGCATTGCAATTCAAATGTTTTCGAACCCTCCTAGCCACAACATGTGGACAAAACCTCTTACATTAGCTGGCTGAGTGTCTAATGCCCATGCATCGGACTCCCAAGGTGTAATTATCTTCATGGACTCCTACAAGAGACGAGCATACAAAGGTTTAAACTCTTGAAGCATGTGGACACGCGGGTAAATGGAAAATACCCGAGAAAATAGAAAGGTGCATGGAGAGGTACATTTAGTGAGCGAAAAGGGAGAGTTAGACACGAAGGGTTATGAAAAATTTTAAGGCTGTAGAAGAGGTTAATTGTTGACATAAAACCTTGGGCGAGAGAGTTTGATGGTTGAGAAGATAGAACATAGAGTAGATCCTCATTATGTGACTAATGCTTTTGTGATTTCGGGGGTAGAAACAATGTATATGAATGTATTATTTTCTACGTATTATTTGTGACACAACAAAGGCGAAAGTTTGGACCCCAAGAACGAGATGGTAACCTATAGCGTGGCTCTATCGGCATTTCCTTTTGGTTTACCCCACGTGGCTCTAAATCTTATTTTTAAATTTATTTATCGGTACAAAGAAATTGACAAATAAATGTTTCTAACTTTCGAACATTAATTATATCTCACGGCTTATATATATTATCTGCGAACTTTAGGACTAAAGTTATAGCCCTTCGCACTTTATATCAATACCTCACACTTTTGAATAAATGGCTTATAACAAACCTTTGGCTGCGGACCCCACCTCTATGGTCAATTGCCCCATGACATCATTGCGGAGGCTCCCCCGGGTACGGTGACAATCCCTAGCTCTTCCCCTCCCGCAATGAATCTACACGCGTCGATCGTTGTCGATATGATCCGGGCTCTTTTATTAAACTTCGGGAAAGTACAACGTGCGATCACGGGTCGATGGCCCCTTCCAAGTCGACGACGCACGACAATATCGCTCGGCGTCTTGGTACGAACGATAACGTTCGATGGCGCGGTTTAAACGGTGGTTTTCAGGGTCCATTTTGCCACGCATCGAACACTCTATGGAATTTCTCCCCAACGGGAATACCACTTATTCACCAAAAGCGGTGCGATATGGGCAATCCGCCTTACAAATCCACTCATGGTTTTGTACGGTGATTAACCAAGGGTTAGTCGGGGTTGCGCTATCCTTTTGATTCATTAACCCAGGTCGGGGTTCGATAGCCAAACAATTTTATCTTGGCGTAAGAATTCTACCATTTAAACGAGTTCACGGCCACGGTTCCTACGCGAGGCCCCTGTGGGTGGGATTTGTCTGGCAGGGTTTTGTTAAATAAATTTCGAGAAAACGATAGAGAGGGGTACGAATCGACACAATAGTTCATATCACTAATTATACATGCAGGGTTCAATCACCTCACAATTAAACAATTTCTTCAAAATTAAGATTCGAGACGAGTTCTAGGAAAATGTGCATTTGAAATCATTTGCTTCTGGAAGCAATTGTAAACACACGAATTTTATTGCGGAAATATCTTATCTTCCTCATCCCCTCGATACATCCTAGGGATTACATTCTATGTCCATCAACATATGTCCTTTCGGTTCCTACGCGGGAATGTTATGGTAATTCAAGAGCCTAATTACAATTATTCGAAAACTAAAATCATGACGAGATGGACTAACCATTCGACTTCTACAACTCTAACTAATCTAAATGAAACGGTCGAGTGAGGTATTGACCTAGGCATTACAATTCAAATGTTTTCGAACCCTCCTAGCACAACATGTGGACAAAACCTCCCACATTGCGGCTAGTGTCTAATGCCCATGCATCGGACTCAGGAGCAATTATCTTCATGGACTCCTATTCATGAGCTTCGTCCATAATCTGCTAATATTACCGCCAACATTTCTTGAGTCATCAAAGTGGCATCTTCCTCTGGCTTGTCCTTCCATTTGATCAAGTCTTGGAAGTACTCTTGTCCTCTGTTCTTCACAGACACCCTTTTGTCCGATATCTTCTACGGTTGCAATGGTTGTCTTGGAGGTAGTTGTTCCTTCCATTCAATCTATTCCTTGTACGCTACTCTTTCTTACGCACCATCATCTTCATACTTGTCTCAAATCTCTAACATTAAAAATATGAGATATTCCAACATCGTTAGCGATTCAATCTATAAGCATTTGCAGAAAACTTTCTAAGTATCTTGCATGGCCCAATATTTTTTGAACTTCGAGTTTGTTATACTTCTTCTTTGGGAATATCTCCTTTCTCAAGTGTGCCGAACACGATCTCCTACTTCAAAATGAACTTCTTTTCTGCTCGCTTTGTATTTGATGATCTTTACTTGTAGTTGTTGTTTCACTTGTTCATGTATGGCCTGGATTTCTGAAGCAAATTTACTCCCTGCTCTACACTCCTCGATTCTGCCTTTCAAAGTTTCTTAACTACGATATTCCTACGGTGCATTCCCATAAACAACATGGAATGGGCTACGCCTGTGCTCTGTTTGGTGAGTCATTATATGTATTCTTCACAGGAAAAATATGATCCCAACGCAGGATGCTCTCTTGCAAGACTTCTCAACAAATTTCCCGGACTCCTATTCAATACCTCGGTTTGTCCATCGGTCGAGGATGATAAGGTAGTGAAACTCAAGTTGGTGCAATTTTCTTCTGATGTCCTCCAAAGTGACCCACAAATCTGGGTGTCTCTGTGCGGAAACAATACTCTTGGGCAACCCATGCAATCTAACAACTTCTTTGAAAAACAAGTTAGCAACATGGGTGGCATCACTAGTTTTTTATAGCATGGAATAAAATGTGCCATCTTGGAGAATACATCCCCTTCCTGACAAAGGCTGTCATTCCTCTGCGAGTCTTGGAGAAATCCTAGAACAAAATCCATACTCACCATGTCCCAGGCACATGCGGAATGAGCAGGGAGTGTACAATCCTTCTCACAGAGGAAACAACAAAACCCAAATACCCCACTAACTCTTCCTTCATGAATGAGCATTTCTTCAAATTTATCACTTGAGTTTCTCTTGGTGCATCTTCTTGAAGACATGATTAAGATGCTTTAAATGTTCTTCTTTAGTTTTGGTGAAAACTAATATATCATCCGGATATATACCAAATTTACCAATGAATTCTTTCAATAATTCATTCATAAGTCTCATGAAAGTACTAGGTGCATTTGACAACCCAAAGGCGGCCACCATCCCATTCATACGATCCTTCATTGGTTTTAAAGGCAATTTTCCACTCATCACTGGTGACCGGATAATCGTTCTTGCGAACAGACCGATCTCCCTAGTGTCGAGAAGACAATCTAGCAACAAACGAACAGCTGGGTTGTCTTTCTCTAAGTATATTCATTTTACAAATAAATGCTATGAAGGTGTCGATCCTACCTTAGATCCAAGAATGCTTATTTGCGGTCGCCAGTCTTAGTTGCATCGATAATCCTTCGTCGCAACAAGGGCCCTTTTTTGTCTGTGAAAGTATCATCTTTCATTGATCAGCGATTACAAACAAGAAAATATCAATAGCACCCTTATAAAAAATAATTATAAAACATACCTATCATAGTGATCAAGGAATCTATGAAATAAATGATCAAACGGCTTGACTTATTGAAATAAACAATCGAACGACAATTTATTGAGAAAAACGAACTTGATTGTATTAATCTTAAAATATACGAGAAGAACCTTACAACCTTAGCCTTGATGTTCGAAAGGCCTTCCCGTGATCGGCTTCGAATCTCCTCTACTTTGATAAGTCTTGCAATCTTCCTTCGGGAGCACGAGGTAACAATCTTTCCTCTCAAAAGATCAGCGAGAAAGAAGTCTAAATCTCAACGGCACTTGACTCGATCACACACATAAAACTTGAACTCTAATCCTCGTCTCCAAAATATCAATCTCCAAAAACTTAACCCCTTTGAGGCTACCCAATGCCTTTTTATAGAGTAGATGAGGAGGTTAGGATTCCACCTTTAAAGGGATAGAACCCTCCTTGAAAGGGATAGGCTCCTCACATCAAAGTTAGTTCCTTAAGGTGTAGGACCCATGCACCTTACTAAAGCGTACTCATCCCCAAAAAATCTCATCCAGAACCTTCTAGAATTGACCAAAAATCAACTTTTTTTCACTTTGATTTAACGCTTTTGACTTTACGAAGTGCGCGAGGCATTACACCGCAGAAAAATGCGTTCTAGAGCCTGATTTCTCTTCACATTACTGCGTACCCTAGCTAAAAACGCAAGAAGGTCTCATGTTACTGCGTACACGAGTTTCGGAGAGATTTTAGGGTTTTCTTCCGGTTTCGAGGCTTGGAATGAGGAGCCGAGAGGTTGTAAGACTTGCAGGAGAGCATGTATGAGTGTTTAATGAGCTCATACAATCGAGCGGAGGTATCAGAGTGACATTTTAGTGTAACATCACCCTCTCTTATTCTAATCGATGGTATCCACTCTTTAAATCTATCTTTGAGAAATATCTAGCACCACTCAAACAATCCATTAAATCCTCAATTAAGGGCAAAAGGGAATGCGGCCACGATTGTGATCCCTGTGCCTACGGAATCGGTACACATCCTCTAGCCTCCATCTTTCTGCGGGATTAATACTACGGTACTACCCTTGGACTCAAACTTTCTACGATCGGTCCTTTGTCCACCAATTCACATGCTTGTCTCTGATTTCACTCATTTTACGTAGGAGTCGTTACGTAGGCGCCTTATTTGAGCGATTTGAACCCGAGGATAAAATCTATACGATGAATGATCTTCCTCACGGTGTGACTCATCGAGTAAATCATCACCATGATATCCCGTGGTGTCTAACATCCTTGGATTTCTACTCTTGGTAAATCATAAATCTTTTACATAGAAGTAAGAACTACCTTAGGTTTTATGACCCAAAGAAAAGCTTACCTCTTCTTCTTCTATACTACCAGGAATCTTCCTTCAGCTCGGCTTGACGAAAGGTCTTTGGATCAATCCTCTGTTTGGATGGCTCCTCCTTCTTCCATTGATGCTCCCGATGTATGATGTACCCCATCCTTGAAAGAGCTTTAGCAAGTGTTCTTCTTGCCATCATGCCTTCTTTGCTCTGTCAAAGCACGAGTCTACCCCAACGATATATGACACACATCCATGGGCATTACATCACACATGACCTTATCTTTATATTTTCCCATTTACTTGACTCTATCTCTGCTGGCATCGCTACAACCTGACTAGTGCCCTTTATGCGGTCATGACACCACAGCAGGGATTTGGATGCTCCTTGTCTTCCAACTTCCAACTTTTCTATTACCTCGGTGGAAACCAAATTATCTTATCTTGCCACTATGACTAGGTAATGACATTTTCCCTTGGACTTTGCATGCTCCTAAACAAAGTCTTCCTTTGTGCATGCTCGGTGACCTCTTTAGCTTGCTTCAACAAGACCTTATTTACCACCAAGGATTCTCCCCTCTCTGGAAGAATTTCTTCTTCGATTTCTACCCTCTTCTCTAGCACAGGCAACAACAACATTCCTTGGACCAACACCAACATTCTATGTACACTCATAGTGCTTGTGTCCCACCTAATGACATCTATAGCACCTCAACTCTCTACCTCTTGCCTTTGTCTCTGCCTCCTCTTCCCTTTCCTCTATAAGAACCCATACACTTGCCATCATCCTCTATAGATGCATTACGAGGTGAGCCTGCGGCCCATCTCCCATCCTTGGGTGTAGTAGGCTTTCCTCTGCACCCCCTGACTTCCCTTTCCCTAGAAAGTACCTCTCTTTTGAGCCTTGCCAGGAGTTTCTCCTCACCTTTCCAAGGCCATACGGTAGGCCTCTTCCTTTGTCTTAGGAGATAGAAGACCAATCATCTTGTATCTCTAGCTTGAGACCGATATCTGGCCGGTCTTCTGCGGTGTGTCTTGGAATTTCCCGACTCTTGTCTTCTCTGTAGAATTCCTCTGTGTATTATTTTACTATCGACAACCTCTGTCTCGGAGTTGGATTTGCTTATCTGATTTTAGATGATGATAATAACTAGGCAAGAATTTACCTTTTAATTTGGCCATCATTCTGGTCCGGCTCTTGATAGGTTGCTTTCCAAGTCTCCTCGCTACGCACACTCCATCCCACCAAAGTGCAGCATGTCCTTGACTTTTTCACTACAAACTTGACCTTTTTATCTTCGCTTATTTCTTCATAATCGAAGCACTTGTTCAATTCATTAATCCGAGTCCACTAGTTCTTCTAGATTCGGTCCCCCACCATAACTTGAGCACTTCCAATTCTGGGAGAGGAGAGGGGGGCAGCTGCCGGACCCCCGGAGACATTTCTAAGGAGTCTCATGTCGGGGAGAAATTCAACATTCTCTTTCGCTTCTTCGTTTCGGAGTTCCTTTGACGTCTTGAGGGATTTTGGGCAATCTTGCTCCATGGTATCCATTATGGCTTCGAACCTGCGCAAAATCTCCGACACCTGCGGTGTTGTAGCAGTCTATCACGCGACCTCTACCAATTCGGATTTCCATTTCATCTCTCTACAAAACAACTCAAAAAAATGGCTGCGATACCCACAAATGACGCAACAAAACGGAAAGTTTGGACCCAAAGGAAGATATAGTCCAACTATAGCGTGGCTGTCGGCTTAATTCCTTTTAGTTTACTAACGTGGCTAAATCTTCTTTTTAAATTTATTTATCAATTTCAAAGAAATTGACAAATAAATATTTTTCTTTTCGAACATTAATTCTATCTCCAGAAGCATATATATTATCTCAAACTTTAGGACTAAAGTTATAACCCTTCGCACTTTATATCAATACTCCACACTTTTGAATAAATGGCTTATAACGAGCCTTTGGCTGCGGACCCCACCTACGGTCAATTTCCCCATGACGTCATTGCGGAGGCTCCACGAGTACGGTGGCAATCCCTGGCTCGTCCCCTCCATGATGAATCTACCACCGTCGATCATTGTCGATATGATCGGAGCTCTTTTATTAAACTTCCGGGCAAGTCCGGCGTGCGGTCATAGTTCGATGGCCCCTTCCCAAATCGATGGTGCACGGCAATATTGCTGTGGCGAATCTGGCAGTACGAACGATAACGTGTGATGGCGCGGTTTAAACGGTGGTTTTACGGGGTCCACTTTGCCACGCGTCGAACACTCTATGGAATCGCTCCCCAACACAGGAATACCACTTAATCACCAAAAGCGGTGCGATATGGGCAATCCACCTTACAAATCCACTCGTGATTTTTGCACAATAGTGATTAACCAGTTTAGTCGGGAGTTCCGCTATCCTTTTGATTCATTAACTCGGAGTCGGGGTTAGATAGCCAAACAATTCTATCTCGGCGAAAGCGGGAATTCCACCATTTAAACGGAGTTGTGACCACGGTTCACTCTACATAGGCCCCTGTGCAGGTGGAATTTATTCAACGGGGGTTTTGTTCAATAAATTTCGAGAAAACGATAGACAAAGGGGTGCGGAATCGGCACAATAGTTCGAGATCACTAATTATACATACACGGGGTTCAATCACCTCACCCAATTAAACAATTTCTTCATAATTAAGATTCGAGGCAGGTTCGACAAATGTGCCCAAAAATCATTTAACTAGAAGCAATTATGAAAAACACACGATTTTATTGCAGAAATCTCTTCTCTTCCTCCTCCCCTCGATACATCCTAGGGATTACATTCATATACATCAACATATGTCCTTTCGGTTCCTGCGAGGGCAGTTGCAGAAATGATCAAGAGCCTAATTTACAATTATTCGAAAACTAAAAACATGAGAGATGGACTAACCATTCGACTTCTACAACTCTAGCTAATCTAAATGAAAAGTCGGTTGGGGTATTGACACCTAGCTATTACACCCAATTCAAATGTTTTCGAACCCTCCTAGCCACAACATGTGGACAAATCCTCTACATTCTTGGCTAGTGTCTAATCTTTGCATCGTTTGTCTCTTATAGAGATATTTTTGTTGTTGATATGGTTGTGTGTGGCTTATAACTTTTTATATGCTATAGATTATTTTTGTTGAAGTTGAAGTTGTTGTTTTCAGAATATATATGTTGTTAATGGAGTTGTGTTTAGTGAATGAGTGCAAAAGTTTTGTTGTTATTACAAATTCATACATATGTTGTTGATTGTGTTCTGGTGAGATTGGCTGCTATTGAGATATTGTTTTACAGGTGATTATATTCAGTTGATGAACTTATTGTCTGTTATGAGTCCAGTGTCAAAATCGGATGAAAGGATGCTTGCTATTGTTTTATTTTAGTTATTTTTATGGGCCCAGTATGAAATATTTTCAAATGTGGTCAATGAGGATTGAAGGTTGGGACCTTCAACATTGTTGGTGGATGCATTCATATGAGTAGTAGCTCGCAAGGGGAGTCGTGGCTTCCTTCAAGTAGAGGCTGGAGAACTTGCTTAAGGAGTAGAGGCTTCCTTCCAATGGTGGCTAGAAAACTAGTGCGGGTGATTTCCCTCAGTGGGAGGTGGCTTGCATCGTTTATGGGAGTGGTGCCTTACATTTGCTTTTCAAGTATAGGTTTTCACACTAGTGGTGTCCATTAATTTAGATGTAAAAGAAGCTCAAGATTAATAAAAGAATGAGGGCAAACATTATCTATCAAGGATGGTTTGTACCCTTGTGGTTTCCACATTATAGTTTTTTTCCTTGTGTGATGTGATTGTTGATGTGCTTTGATGGTTTATGGTTTATGTATTATTGATCTCATGGTACACCTTCATCAGTATTTTTTCCCGTATGATCGTGGTTATGCATATGTGTAGATCTACTAATGTGCTACGAGTGTTATTTTATGTATGAATCAATGATTGTTAAAAGAGAAATAAAATTTGGGATAAATTGGACATAAGTCACACTATTTATTCCCCCATGTAGTGCTCAATGTTTCTAACATCATCATGTGATTATGATAACCTATTACATATGATTGGTTGAAAATTAAAGAAATGAGTGTTTTATAAGTGTAAACAAGTCCCTTAAGGTGTAATTATCAACTTGTAGGGTGTGAAAGAAATCCTTTGAGATTATGTTTATGATTATTCATGTTAATCATTTAAAAATATTATTACACACATTCTTCACAAAACCCCTAAAGCTCATACCCATTCTTCAACAATCACAAGTGTTATTAATACACCTTCGAAAATTCAAATTGAATAGAGAGGCAACATAAGCCTAGAATGATGGGAGAGGAGGAAAATGAGGACCATTATATAGAAGACATAGTTCCAAATAGTGAAATACTCATAAGGTTTAATCCAATCACATTTAAGCCTTGCAAGACTAATTTTAGTATTGTTTTTGGGAGGACATTACTAATGGAAAAATAAAATAAAAAATCTCATGGAAAATTGGATAGAAAGGTCTCCAATTGTTCTATTTTTTGTGGATAGGAACCATGTTGTTGATAGTTCGGTTGTAAATTCTTCTAATGGGAATTAGATGGTGGATATAAGTGGCCCAAGGCTAAATGAAACCTCACACATCCTTACAATTAATGTGGAGAGGCTTCATGAGGTTTTCACACAAGAGTTACTTGGTGGTGCCATATATGTGGACAAGGTTGGTGTATTACATTTAGCTAGTGCATTTTCTTCTAATGGTCACTACCCTATGCATTATTCCTAAGTGCATGGTGTTGATTTCATTTGAATGGAATTGATTCTAAGGGCTCTAGCCTATCAAAAGCCCTTGGCGAGTGATACTGGAGTCATTATTGAGCCTCAAAAGGCAAAAATGTTTCAAATACTAGTAAAATGAAGAAAAAGTAGGGTAAGATTTCTATTTGGGGGATATGTAAGAGTGGATCAGTCTTTGTACATGATATTACAACTAGCTAGATCATTGAGACTTTGTACATGATATTACAACTAGCTAGATCATTGAGACCTAAAGGAACTGCATGCTTACTAATGGCATGATTGATGTATGATAGCCATGTGCATTTTTGTGCATGTGTAAATGTGTTGATGCCAATATTGGATGGAAAGCAAGAAGTAATGCTTCCTACATTCTATTACCTTACCACTTTTTAATTGCAGGATGTGTAGTAAAGGACCTATTTAACTTATTATCCAATATAAATCTATCATTGGAATGTGTTAGATGCAAATTAAAACTTTAGCTGCTTAAGAATGTTGAGTGACATGTAATGTTTACATTAAAAATCATGTTTTATGAGTAGTTGATGTGTCTTAGTTGTAAGTAAGATTCCTTCTCACTTACTTTAAGTATAAAGAAATATCATGATTGAAAAATGTCCAATTATAGAAAGAATTTTTTAGCTAAGTAATGTTATAGGACTTACAAATGTATATTTAATTAGTTGCAGTCCTCTAATTAAAATGCATTCTCCAATACAAATTTTGTGGTAATATTTTCTTAAAATTATAACTTAAATTTATTTTAAATGAATTTGATACAATTTATATATACATTTTATTATATATAATAATAATTTTTAACTTTTATATATATATATATATATATATATATATATATATATATATATATATATATAATTTAATTTAATAATTAATTTAAGCTATTATAAAAACTTTTATTTATTAAGATTTTTAACCTCATTAAACATCCCTAAATGATACTTTCCACAATTTATCCTCTATAAATAATTTCATAAAGTCATATTTTCCACATAACAATGTAAAAATTGTATTACTCCAACAACTTTCTCATAAAGTCATATTTTCCATGTATCACAAAGTAAAAGTTTGATTACTCCAACAACTTTAACTTGCACACCTTGAGATACGA